>JAKJJM010077934.1:0-10310 GCA_021901965.1 Pipa carvalhoi
TACATCACTCTAAGTGCCAGGCCATGACTGAAACAAGAGGATGGAGGTCCCTGCCCCATAGAGCTTACAATCTAAATAGGAGGAAGATTTACATAAACAGATAGGAGGGTAACAAGTGCAGTAGCAAAAAGTGTCTGTTCATTTGCCTATAGGTGCCAATTAAATAAGAAAATAAATACAAAATAGAATAAATAGTTGATTAAAGATAAAATATGGACATGAAAACCAGTGTTAGTGCTCCAAGAGGTTAGATTTCAATTAGGTTTTGAAGATATTGATGGATTGCTCTTCGCAGAAATAGAGTGGTATAGAATTCCAAAGATAAGGGGCAGCAAGGGAGAAGGGTTTAAGATGAGAATGGGTAGTCTTAGTGAGTGGTTCATGAAGAAGGTAGCCTTGTGAAGAGCAGAGTTAACGGCTAGGTGTATATGGGCAAACAAGGGAAGATATGTAGGGGGGGCAACAGAGTGAAGTGCTTTGAATGTCAAAAGTAGTACACTGTAAAGAATACACTAAGGAAATGAATTCCATGGACAAACATTTATATTCTTGTTTTTCCAAAGTCAAACCTTTACATGATCTTAAAGTGGATTACACCCGTATGCATTCTGTCTTTCCCAATTTAATGACTTTGGCTTATATTAGCCAAATAGCGATAGAGTTAATAACTACAGTCTTGCCATAAAGTAACGTCTAAGTTTTCGTTTTTTTTTTAAGTTGAAAGACACAGTTTTCATCTGAAGTTGAGTTCAAGCAGGTGAGATATAATAAAGTACTTAACAGAGCAGACCTTAACATAAAAAAGCATATTACCAAATAGTCATTTTAAATTCCTTCTTTGAAGAATCCTTAAACGGATAACATATTTGATGGCTGATTTTACCTCCTCGTTTCTCAAGGAATAAATTAGGGGATTTAACATAGGAGTCACTGTTGTGTAGAAAACTGCAATTGTCTCTTCTAGAAAATAGTTCATTGAGTTTGGGCTCAAATAAATAAAGACAGGTGGTCCATAAAAGCAACATACAGAAATCATGTGTGAGGCACAAGTTGAGAAAGTTTTTTTTCTACCCTCAGAACTTTTAATCTTCATAATAGTAATTAATATATGGATATAAGATATTACAATAATAATAAAGCAGATTAAGGCAACGGCCCCAATATTAGTAATTATCATAGCTTTATTGACTGTAGTGTCTGCACAAGCAAGTTTTAGTAGTGGTATGACATCACAGAAGAAATAGTCTATCTTATTAGGGCCACAGTATTGAAGCTTGAAGGTTAATGCTGTATGAATCATGGCATGAATTGATCCTGTCACCCACAACCCAACAGCACATTTTGTACAAAAGTTTAGACTCATTAGACTATGGTAGTTTAAAGGCCGACAAATGGCTAAGTAACGGTCATACGCCATAACTGTGTATAAAAAACATTCAGTGCTTCCAAAGAAATGGAAAAAATACAGCTGAGTTATACATCCACGGAAGGAAATGGATTTGTCATTGTTTACAAAGTTGGTTAGCATTTTTGGCTCTGTGACTGTAGAAAAACAGACATCCAAAAGGGAAAGGTTCACAAGAAAAATGTACATAGGCCGGTGCAGATGAGAGACCCCTCTAACTGCTAGTATTAATAGAGAGTTTCCTAATAGAGTTAGGGTATAAATACAGAGGAAAAATGTAAAAAGTGGAATTTTCATCCCATTAGAGTGTGGAAATCCCACTAGAATAAATTCACTTACAGAAGTAGAATTCACAGGCTCCATATTATTTCTCTGCTAGCAGCGTGAGCGCATAATTCTAAATAAATAAAGCATACATTAGTATTTAAAACAAGCCTTACCCAACACAGACCTATTCATTCTAAAACAGCGACAGTAGCTGCACTATTAATTTAGGTACTTGTGTAGAGAAGCAATAGCTAAACTACAACATTTTGCTTGCACCAATACTCCTACCCCAAACACATTTTGACTTTGGAGGAAATCTTTACTGGTATGCCATGACATTTAGGGGCATAATTAGAAAAGTGTGAAATGTCACAAAGATATGTGAATTTGCTACTATTCTGCACATTACATATTCAGCAAAGATCACAATTTTCTGAGATGTGGTGAATTCTCCCACAGTTTCTAACATTACAAATTATGTGTATTTACACACCACTTCATTACTATTTTCTGTGAATGTAACAATACTTTGGGTATTTAGCATATGTTGAAGTGACAGTTTGCCAATGTGTACTGATGTGAATATATGGATTTGACTTCCATAAATAAAAGTGGATAGTTTGGGGACTTCCTCTTACTATTCTGGTGATATTTCACTTGAAAGACTCAGAAAATGTGGTGACTAATTGGCAAAATGAGCTAGGAATTGTCTGTGATTGAAATAAATGCAAAATATATCATTTTAAATAAGTATATTATATAATTTAGCACTTTTAAGGGAAGGCTTATTTAAGAGGAGAGTATTGTTAGTGGCAAAGTTTTCCCAGGTCAAGTAAACAATTAGCATTATGTATTTACTGGTCTACTACAAGCAGAATAATGGAATCAAACATCTGATTGGTTGCTGTGGGTTTTCAGACATGATCAAAACTTTGGTTCAATTTGCAGTTGATTGAACAGAGAGGGTACAGTGTCCAATCAGAGACATTATAAATATAGTATATATATGTATGTATTCAGGGCCGTTCCTAGGAAAAATTTCACTCCGGGCGATAGCTTAAACTTGCGCCCCTCGCCCGGAGTGAAAATTTGTGCGAGGGGGGTGCTGGCGGTCGGAGGTGAGAGCGCCCCCTCTCCCCCACCGCTCGGTGCCCCTATCGCCTCGGCGCCCCGAGCGGCCACCCGCACCGCCCGCCCCTAGGAACGGCCCTGTATGTATTGCTCCTGATCTGATGAAGAGAGTATAGAGTATAGAACTCTCGAAAGCTTGTCTATCTAAATTGACTGTTAGTCCAATAAAAAAGATATCACCAAGTATCACAATACTCATCTTTTTTTGCATCTGTGGACTAACACGACCATTCTATCCTAACTTATATATATATATATATATATATATATATACTAGTGGGTTAGAATATATCCTGGTAGAGTAAAATAACTGTATTTATTTCTGTGGGACAATTTCACAATTAACCTATACATTGTTTAGCATTTTAAAACTATACTTTAACATGTAAAAGTCCCTTTCAGCTCCATTTTTATAATAAAATCCCTTTTCATAGGTTTTCAGTCACTCTTACAACTTAGCAAACAAATTGTCAGTACATCCATGTCCTATTTCTACATTTGTCTTTTGGAACCAGATATTTGCATCAAATAGTGACAATGCACCTTCATTTGCATTAAGCTGGGCATCACTGATAACATCAGCTTGTTCTCTTCACTATCACAATATATGCAAAGCAAGTACAGTTTCTTATGAATAATTGATGGTTGTAAACTTACCTACAATAATGTTGCAATATATCCTTTACAGAGCACCTGTTTAACCACAATCCAATCCAAAATTAATTAAAATCTCCAGAGTGAAATTTATGTAGGCCTTCTTTACTATATTTGCCATCATTTTGGTCATTTTGTTCATGAGAAATATTATTTAATATATCTTGTGTATATATCTTATATATTATTTATATGAATTTTGCACAATAAATCTGATTTGCTGTGCTTAGAGTTAGCCATTGCCTCAATACTCTTTGATTCCATAAAGATTTCATTAGTTGTAAACAGTCAATTTAGTTTCTGGTACAGATTTTAAAGGTGAAAACCAATTACACTAAAAGATAAACTTTATCCCTTTTAAATGAAATAAATGTCATCATGCTTTAGTTCATCCATTTTAGTCAAAATAAGTAGCAGATAGGAAAATCTAGCCTTTAACTTGCTTACTCTGGCTAAATAATATATCATTTGTGTGAGACCTCCTCCAGATATATTTTAGAATAATACAGCTTTGCTTTTATACATATAGCTTCAGCCTAGAGATTTGTATACATGGTCTCTGGGTATTTAATTCCCACTGCTTTGTATTCATATTGATTATAAAATGTCTGTTGTACAGTAATTGCAGTTAATGTGCAGAGGTGTATCTTGGGAGAATTCCAGTTCTAGGGATTTCAATTCTGAAGCATATTTCTTAAACGTGAAGGTGAAATGACTTGGTGTCTGAGACTTTCATCCTTCATGTTCACCAATAGAATGTGTTTTCATTATCATTAGTTTAGTTCATGATGATTTTGAAAGCTCTTATCACACTGTTCAAAATGTGCACAGGGAGAAATATATTTAGTTCATCTTGTATCTAAACTGCACTCATTAACTTGTAACTTCAAAGCGGAAAGGGATGGAGAAAAGTGTGCCAGATGTTTCAACAAAATGTGCTCCATCCATATATGGCCTAAATTTACCTCCCCTGCATTCAAATAAGTGAGCCATGTTGCTTCCATTATAGCTCAAGGTTTCATAAATTAGGCACAGTAAGAAAACACTGAACAGAAATAATTAATTTAACATTCATGACACCATCTTCTACAATTTGGTGGATTTCAAAATAGAGGGCAAAATATCTGTATTACACACAGCCATGTTAAGGGTATAAAATTTGTAACATTCTGATGTCCTAATTAATAAGTCTGTGTTGCTCTTGGTAGGTCTGAACAACATAAAAATCAAGCCATACATATCAGTAATTAGAATCATGGTGAGATTGTAGCTGAGATAAAGACAAACAAGGGTAAGAGTAGGTTACAGACAGAGGGAAGGAAACGAAATAGGCACAGAATAGTGAGGCTCTTTCTGATCATTCCATTAAAATCCAAATTTAAACCTATATCATACCATCACAGACATCAAACAGAGCATGTATATAGAACACTACAGGGATTATTCCCAATATACACAATTCTTGACAAGAATCAGCTGGGGTAAACAGAAAAATCAGAGATACCAAGACAAACAGAATAGTAAGTTTGTAATTATACACAATAAAAATAAGGAAAAGAGTTAGAAAGGAAAAAGACAATATACTGTATCTAATTCAGCCAGGAAGAAAATGAAATGGCATTTACAGTACCTTTTTCTTACTGGGCACTGCATTTGAATCTCTGTAGGCATCAGACTGCACTAGAGGCAATGTACTGCACTGGGGCTCTGGGGCTGAGGCAGCGGAATAAACTGGACACCCTGGTGCTGGGACAGTGAACTGAAGAAGCAAACTCCAGGGTTCTCCAAGAGAGAAAAAGTTTGGCAAGGGCTTATAGTAAATTCCAAATGTAGAGCCTGGATAACTAAGGGACTCTATAATTAATTTTCATCCCAAATTCTGAATTATCCCTCTGATAGCGATTAAACAATGCACTGGCTTTTTATAGAGTCAGAGGCAAAGTAAAAGAAAAGGTAAAAGACAGGAGCAAGTCCAGGAGAAATCTTCATGACACAGGGCAGTCAGAGAAAAGACTCCACAGCAATAGAACAGGTCACATTAAAGACAGACCAGACAGAATTCCAGGCCATAATGTGTATTGATGTGAAATAATAAAACACACAGCTACCCAAATTGAGATGGAGCTCCAGGGATTGCAGCTCAGTGCAATGGCCAGCAAAGATGCCAGATGTGTGATACAGGTAGGGCCATAATTAGGTTAGGGCCCCCAACCCCATAGCACTGATGGGGTTAGGGGTCATGGGAGGGGGTTAGCAATTGACCCCCTCCAGGTGAGGGACCCCTGCACTCCCTTGGGCTAAAGGGGGTGTGGGTCAGTCTTGACCCCCTTTGTTAAGATTGATGTCCCTCTACCCCACTTGGCTACTGGGGTAGGGGGTCCAGTGAGACCCTCTCCCAGTAGCAATCCCCCCACCCCCACATAGAAAAAGCTTCTCTTTTAAGAGAGACCTTTATTTGTACATGTTTTTTATCACAATTGGTTTGTGAGTATATTCTCATTTTTATATGTGATCATTAAAAGGAAATATTTTACACTATGGAGCATTTTATACTTTGTTACATGCACTGAATGACTGGATGGTGACATTCCTGATTATCAAGTTGATGTGGAGTCCTCGTTTATCTCATCTTGGATGTTTATATATTTGACATAGAGATTTGTTTAATCTGGTAAGCCTCTCCAAGTATTTATGCACAGTGCATGTCTGTACTGAAGTTTGCACTATATGATGCCTAATTTGGATCACCTATATATATACATATATATCTTTGCTTGTGGGTTTCTTTTCACTATTTGTTTTATCTTGGATAAAGCACTAATGATTATTAACGCTGGCTATGGGGGGTGATGCTGGGGTGATAGGGGGGTTGATGTTGGGGTGGTTGGGGGAGGTGTGGGGGTCCTGTGGACCCCCAATGTAGGGACTGATTGATGATGCCTAAAGGTCAGCACACTGCTTAACCAATAGCAGTTAGGCAGGTTTTTTTTTTCTTGCATTGCCAAATTGCTCATTAGACCTAATTGGGGAAACTAACGGCAAGTTTTATTTCTTCACTAAACTTTTTTTTTAACTATTTGTGGTAGCAATTGGCTTAGTATAAAGGAATTTATTTGTATGTGGGCAGTTATATCGGCACTATAGTTCTTCTTTAATTCATCCATTTTATTCATCAATGATCTCACATTGGCTAGAAGAATACTTGGAAGAGGTGATCGTTAGGGGTTTAGCTGTAGCCTCACTCGCAACTCGCTTCCCCCTCCTCCTTCTGCAATCTCTCAGCTGCCACCAGGTGTCTCCACTCCGATCTGAACCTCCAGGAAGACCAGGCAGGCCAGGCAGGTTGCCAAGTAGATTGAACACACTGGAGCTGGAGCCTCTCAGACTTCTGACCACCTCCAAAGGCAGCCCACTAAAGTCACAGGAACTCTTTGCACCAGCATCCTTATAGATTGTTAGTAGTGTTTGCCGATCATAACATAGGGTGCACACTGCTTGCAGAGACTGGGAGAGGGGGGGGGGCAGGGGGACTGATGGCATTCCGATAGCAACTCGGAGTGTGACTGCGACTCCGTGGGGGAAATAGTTACAGAGCATGGTTGTGGACATCGGTTTGCGCGGATTAAATTCGCCTCCTCCCCATATTCTCCACTTCCCCATATTCTGCGATGTGGTGAATTCGCCAGCTAACAACGGTCACACACTGCACAATAGACTGCTACTGACGCGGTCAAGATTTTACCAAGGAATTAAATTGGCGCTGTTGCAGATATTCTATGGCAATATTGTCACAGTCACGGATTTTCAATGGGAATCTGCTGTTTAGTCAATAAAGAGTAGAGAATCAGGGCACAGCCACCTGAAGTGATGTAAATTCACTCTGACAGAAGAATTTGCACTTTAGCCAATAACCACCTCATTCTCTACTCCTTAGTCACTAAACAGAGAATTCCCATAGCGACTGCATTAGTAGCCATCTATCGTGTACTGTGCGACCATCATTAGCTGGTGAATTACCCACAATGCAGGGTTTGTTAAACACCTGAATATGGGGAAGTGGCGAATTCACACCTTTAGGAGAAAATTCGGACTTTAGTCAATAACCCCCACTGAACCCCCAGATAATATTTACCTACTGTAGGCTAGGTGCTTATCTAATAACAAGTGTCCTGGATCACTACTTACAAATTGTCATTTTTTTTAAACATTTGAGAGCTATTTCCATCTTACACTGATTCTTTGGGATTGTAACTTGATGCTCAGATTGATAACAAAAGACTTCACAAATTGACATATTGATCATAAAGTTTGTCATACAGACTAAAAATTTTGGTAAACCATTGATGTGGTCTTGGCTGAAGATGCTTTGGTTTTCAATAGCTTCATTTCTGGTTCTTCACCGTGCATAGGTAGACAGCTTAAATGGAAAACTGCAATATAAAAAAGAAATTTAAACAAAGGATGGTATTATATACTATATTATATACTATATTATACGGCTAAAATGAGCAAAATTATTTACAATTTTTATGTTCACTTATTTTTTTTTTTACTATTTCTTTAAAGTGCACCTGTCACCTTCAAACAACATTGTCTATATTTTATTTACTAAGCTATAGGTACATTTTTCTAATATTCTTCTATTAAAAAAAACTTAGCTTTCTCCAGCATTTCCCTCCCTTTCTGTGCCTGTCAGCCCGACACTGCAGGCTTGTGTCGGATGTAGGAGGAAGTGTGTCTCCTGCCGCACGGTCACAGGAGAGCGCGTCACATCAAGGCCTGCGACTAGATTCGGGAACCTAAGGCTCTTGAGATCCAGTTGCAGTTTTCAATGGGGCATGCCCTCTTGCAGACACACACAGTGAGGCAGTATCATCTCTCAGCCACCCAGGCCAGGGCACACTAGGCCATGGGGCTGGAGTGTCAGGCTGATAGGTCTATAAAAACCCACTAAATAAAGCTTAGAATCTCTCCAAGCCCATCATTGGAATTATTATTACACATATGGTGAGGAAATATTCCAATTAAGTTAAAAAGATTTTTGTGAGGTTTCATGGGGGTTTTAGCGTACTAATGGGGCATTATGGGGGTTGTAGTGTATGAATGGGTGATTATGGGGGTTTTACTGTATAAGGCTTGGTTCACACGAGCATATGATGTGCAGCGTATCATCGCTGTGCATCATACACTCGTGTGAACCCATAAATACATCGTGCTTCTCTGCCCCATAGAATTCCTTGTTCCTGGCCGTACGCTGGCAAAAATGCGACAGCCAGCGCACGGCCGGAGTTCACGCGTGCATGCGCGATACGCTCATCTGTCCAGAGCAAGGAAGTTCCATATGGCAGAACGGCGCGGCGTTTTATACATATCACACGAGCGATAGGGAAAGGGAGGGAAATGCTGGAGAACACAAACTTTTTTTTAATAGAAGTATGTTACAAAGTAGAAAAATGTTCCTCTAGCTTAGAAAATAAAATATAGACAATGTTGTTTGAAGGTGACAGGTGCACTTTAAGGTTCTGCATTCTATGCAACTATAAATCCATATTTAAAATTTAGAGTGCATAAGTGCAAAAAAATTGAGCCACTTCAGCATATGGCAATGGACTTCAAATTTTGTTAAAACAGTTTGGAACTGTACTGTAACTGTAAGCAATTTTTTCACTGATTCTAATGCTTTCTGAGACATTGCTCACAACTGCAAAGTGTTTGTGGAAATTTTCAAAACTAATGGTTCAGTAAAATTAGCTATAAAAATGATTGTGAGATATATATATATAATACTTTTCCCATTTCCGAGATCATCCACAAATCTTTAACTGATTTGAAGCATAGGGTGAAATTTATAAAATTCAAAATTTACAAATTTGCAAAATTCGATTTACACATTTACTAAATTTGAAAATGCCGTTACATTGTTACATTTACTATTGAGAATGGAAATCCGTATTTTGAAATTGAAAATGCCGTTTTCAATTTATCCATATCGAAAACGGCATTTTCGATTTTAATAAATTTCGCCCCTAGTGTAAGATATAATTCTATTAGTAACATTATTTAGATAGATATTGAATAGTATCGTGCAGGTCACAAACAGTGCTTGTCTGTTAACTAGAATATGCAGTATATTTTGGCAAATAGTTACTTGAAGATGCTTATCAATGGCTATTTTAAGAAATATATATATATATATATATATATATATAAAACTATTTCTTAATATGAAAGTATTTATTAATTTGTAACAATTCACAATACTAAAAAAAAAAATGTTTGATTATGAAATGATTATAATGTTTGTCACTATTGCTTACTGTCATTAAAACTATAAAAAGCCCTTTGGGAAATACTGAATAAGGTAAACAGGATATAGTTGGCGTGTTTAATTAAAGCCAAATGAAAAGGCAAAAATGCCAATTAGCAGGAGCTACACAGAGATCTTCAATATTTAATTAATGATGTGGAAATTAAGTCTTTCTCCTGTTTACTCAGGCTTGTTTATATAAAATATTAAAACTACCTAACATTATACTTCTGTTGTTATAATATATTAATACAATTGTACTTTACTTCTGACTATTTTGAATTTCCAAGGCCTTGGGCGGTATTTATTAAGTCCGAAAAGACTCCATCGGAGTCTTTTCGGGCTTAATAAGTGCAGTCCCAATTTCCATATTATGGAAATCGGTGTTTCTCCATTTCCATAATATGGAAATCGGGTACTTGTACCGATCCGTAGCCATTAATTAAAATGGCTATGGAGTTTTTCGGTACAAGTACCCGATTTCCAGATTATGGAAATCGAAAAATACCGATTTCCATAATCTGGAAATCGGGACCGCAGTAAAGT
>JAKJJM010077980.1:0-12031 GCA_021901965.1 Pipa carvalhoi
CCCCCCCCCCCCAAAAGTTGGGGGGAGGATGCCCGTGCATCTTATGGAATGAATGTTATTTTTCTTCAGCTGCTGCGAGGCACCCGCGCCCCACAGTAGGTGAAGAAAATTAATTTCTGAGTACTTACGTTCCTCCCAGGCAGTGCATTAGCTGTCAGGTGCTCCTTCATTGCCTTCCACTTCCCTCGGCTCTTGTCGGCTCCATTCGCCATGGATTCAGCTACTAGTGCAGCTGCGCTAATAGTGGCCGAATCCATGACGAATACCACTACTCTCAGCTCTTGTTGGCTCTATTCACCGTGGATTCAGGACAGGCAGGGAAGGAAAGAAGGAGGGCAGGGAGGGAAGGAAGGAGGGCGGGGAAGGAAGGAGGAGGGCAAGCAGGTATGGGAGCGAGGGAAGGAAGGAAGGCAGGCAGGCAGAGGAAGGAGGGCAGGCAGGCAGGGGAGTGAGGGAATTTGGTTCAGAATATTTTTTTTCTTATTTTCCTCCTTAAAACCCTAGGTGCGTCTTATGCTCAGGTGTGTCTTATGGAGCAAAAAATATGGTATCTTCCATCATGAGATGGCAATTACTTTCCTATCTGTAAGCAAACATTACATTACTGAGGACTATAAGTATAACAAGAGGGAATCCTTTACGTCTAAAGGAAAGAAGGTTTCTGTGCCAAAACAGAAGGGGATTCTTTACTATAAGAGTAGTGAGGCTAAGGAAGCTGCATATTTATTTTAATAAAATAGTTCAAAAAGGGCCTGGATGGTTTTCTTGAATGTAGAAATATTACATGTTATGAGCACTAGATATCTAGAAGTAGGTTCTTGATCCAGGGAATTCTGACTGCCTTACTTGGAGTTGGAAAGAATTTTCCCCCTAAAATTAGGATGATTGACTTTTTTTTGCCTTCCTCTGGATCAACATTGCAGAATAATAGGATGAACTGGATAGACTTGAATTTTTTTTTTTGCATTATAAATTATGTTACTATATAGATGCACATACTTAATGCATCCAAATAGTGTCTTACTTATATTATTCAAGAACTCAGCAACTTTTCTAAAATTCATTTGAAGGAGCCTGAAATAAATTCCTTAATGTGTCTTTCATAAACTGATCCATTTTGCTAATAATCAGACTCCCTTAAAAGATAATCCTTTATTCTTTAGATAAAACAGATTCAGAAAAAGCTATTATATAATCTCATTTTTATTAAAATTATATTCATTAACTATGATTGAATCTTGGAAGATAGTGTAGCAATGAATGTATTAAGAGAATTTTGTGTCTGATTGTCGTAATGGAAAACTGCAATAGTCTGCTAGAAAGAGGAAAAACACATGATTATCTGATTGTATCTTATTTTCTTTTAATTGTGAAATAAACAGATTATTTGTTTTGCAATCATGCAGTGTCTTTGCAAAGGATAGCCATTTATTTTCCCTTTCATCAATTTTCTTAGAAATTTGTCAATGTTCATGTAGTGAACAGAAGTGTTCTCTTTAGCGCCTAGTTTATCCACCTGTACAGTGAGTCACAGCAGTGCATGGAAGAAGCCATATCCCAATTATAGAAGCAAACAAGTCTCCCAATCTAACCGCATAGTATTCGTGGTCAAGACAAAAGTCGCAATGGCCAAAAACGTCATGTGATCACACAGAATCCGGGCATCTAGTCCAACACGGATCTCTCTCCGCCCGCTAATATAAGTATAGATATAAGTATACAAAATAGAAATAGACCCAAGAAATCCAGAATAAAAATCTTCAATGCTTTATTGTATCATCCAATAAAAACCAACTCATCGCTGAAACATGAGATGAAATCCAAAAAGGTAACACATAAGCTAAATATCTTCATGTTTTACATATGAATTCAGATATGTCACATGTTCTGAATGATATAGATGTACAATTTGTATCAAGGAAAGCACCTATTTTAGGATACAAATTATTTACAAGTGTTTTACCTTATCATCAAAATCGTCCTAATACTTGGCTCAATCTCAGAGGTACCTTTAAATGTGGTGCAAAACGTTCTACTACTTGCAAAGTTATATGTAAAGATGATACCTTTAAATCCACTTCTAATTAACAGATTTTTTCAATTAAAGAACACTATACTTGTTGTACTACTAATGTAATCTATCTAATGGAATGTGGAGGGTGTCACTTGCAGTATATAGGGAGGACTACATGTCAGCTCAGAGATAGAGTAAGAGAACATATCCTGGCCATCAAAAATAAAGATATTAGTAGACCAATAAGTAGTCATTTTAAACAATGTAATGATGGGAATGTAAAACTTTTAAAGGCTTAGATTATTGAAAAAGTATCATTGCCTTTAAGAAGTGATAATTTACTTGACCAGTTAAACTTGAGAGAGGTATATTGGATTTTCACATTAGGTACACATACACCTGAGGGTCTTAATCAATGATGGGATGTAACATGTCACTACTAATTTATTTATTTCCTACAGTTTGTTATGATTTTTTATGATTTACCATTTTTGATCCTGTTTGTCTTGCAATTACAAGATGTTTAACTCAAATACAGTATGATACACGTGTATTTGTTGTTCATATTTATATATATTGATATATTGACTGTTGTGTATAGGATTAATCCTCTGTTATCCCCTCCTTTTTGAGATGTGGTTACTCAGGTAAGCCCTATTTATTTTAGATTGTTAATCAATGTTTATATGCCTATGAGTAAGGTCCTGTTGGACTGAAACGCGTCAGGCTTTTAGCTTGTGTGTTACCTTTTTGGATTTCATCTTATGTTCCATTGATGAGTTGGTTTTATTGAATGATACAATAAAGCATTGAAGATTTTTATTCCAGATTTCTTGGGTCTATTTCTATTTTGTATATATCCAGAAAAACCACAAGAGTGTAGTGTATTCAAAGATCTTTAATTGAAATATAGAAATGTACTCATGTAAAAATTGAAGAAACAGCTTATAAAATCAGTTTCCTTTTAACTCCAACATCCTCACTTTTAGACTCATTAGTTTACACATTTAGCCTCTTCAATGACCTTTTATACCTTTTCAAATTTCCACCGAGTGGCCAGATATGACATCATTTGTGGGTGTGGTCTTCTACAACCTTGATGTAGTGTGTACTAGATGTGGCTTATTTAGGGCTAGTATCTATTAAACCTTTCTTGTGGGCTTGTAATACATATATGTTAGGAAATAAATCATTTGTAAGGGAACTTTAATTTCCCCTACTCAGTGGTAATCACGAAGAACTGAAAATCTATCAAAAACATAATTTCCAGTTACTCTTTATTCTCTTTAGTACCCAGTAATGTCTGGGTTACTGTCAGGACGGGCACCAGTTCAGGAGGGAGTAGAGATAGGGGGCAGCTGTAGGGAGTGCAGGTATTAACAGAACCTAAGGTGCGGAATTTAAGGTAACCCCGGGTTTTCACCTAGAGCCCCCGCAAGGAAGTTAGGGCTTCACTGCGGTACGAAACCCAGGTTGCGGCCCCTAGGACTGTCTACCACTAACAGGATGGTTATGGACAGAGTAGTCAATAAACGTTTCCAAGGACAGGGCAGGCAGTGGAGGTTCAAGGTCAGGCAAAGCATAAAAGTCAAGGTAGGCAGAGTACAAGCAAAATGTTTAGAACAGGCAGAAGTCAAATACAGGAACGAGAAGAAACTAAGGACACCTAAAAACATTAGTTTTATAAATGGGCGCTGAGCAGAGGGGTCAGGGGCTTTAAATAGTTTATGGAGCGGGCACGCCCCTGCGTCACGCAACGTTGGCGCAACCCGGTCACGCGAGCGCGGCGAGCGCACGCACATGGAAGAGGACTGCCGCAGGGGCGGGAGTCGGTAAGAACTGCTCCTTACAGTTACCGGCATTTGCTAAGAAGATGGGGAACAGAGAGGAGGTAAAGTCTCTCTGGGCCCAAAGTATGCTTAAACTAAAAATATAAGATTAGTAAAAGGATCATTACATGATAGAGGAATTAAGTTTTAAGGGTCAATAAACCTGAAATACAGACTGGGTTATTTAAATTAACCATGTAATAACATTTATTCATGGAAATGTAGAAAGCCTTCTTTAGTATAATTTAGCCTAAAATGACTGATAACTAGAGAAAATGGATTTGAGGTGGTCTGCACAAAATATGTAAATATAATGTCAAATACCTAGCGTATGGGGACTTTTACACATGTATTTGCCAGTGTTATTACTAATGACTTACTAACTTACACTTACTAGCCAGTTAACTTATTTTCTATTTCCACTATGCCTTTGTCCACAATACAAATTGCTCTGTTGCTCACCCAGTTGCCTTTTATATAAAAACGATGTTTTAGGATGATTATTTGTTCTACATACCACTGTCAATCTCTTAACTGCTTGAGGTCAATTCATGGCCATTGCGTGCTTCAAGACCTATCAAAGGCCATCAAAAATGAACAGCTTATGTAACAAATCAGATAACCCATGAAATAGCCTTTAATTAAATCTTACAGCCAAGAGTTCAGTTTTAGAAAAATAAACATAATTTTTAAATGAATTAAACTCTAGTAAGACACAAATCTCTTTCATATAGGTATACCCAATCAATTTTATACATTCAGCAACTTAGTAGCTAATTGGGTTCTCAATATAATGGTTTTCAGGGATCTAGTTTTTTTTTCAAACATTATGGATTTGTGTTCTCTTTAATGCTATATTGATGAAGGATAGAGGGATCTGTTGAACCTTATTTTATCATGAGTGGCCACCAAGTTGATAATCTGCACAGGAGGTTTGGTTCTTCTTTCCACCCTCCAACTAAAGAGAATATTAATGTGAATGTGTGAGGCAACCTAACACTTTGCTATGTACTAAAACCTAGTAGACGATATTACCAGTTTCATGATTTATAGACATCAAAGATACCAGCAGTAGGAAAGCACTACAGGAACTTGGCGAAATGAAACTGAAGCTCAGGTGCCGTAGCACCTACATGCAACAGAAGATCCTACAAGCATGTGCTGTTGCCTAGCAACATGGTGCTAAGGGACACTGCCACATTATTTGTGAGTCAGTCTTTGCCAAACTTTCTTATGGCAAGGGAAAAAAGGCCTTAAAATTGGCAAAACATATTGGAGTGGGAAGTCAGGACAATGCTTACAATTACAGACAAGTACTGTCTTCCTATATGCTGTTTTTTTACGCAAAGGACAATGTGAGTGTAATTTTTCTTTGCTACCTGCTTTATAATAAACCTACCATACTATAGCTATTGCTGTGCATGTTCTGCTTTTGTCTTTAAAGCTTTCACCAACATACACCATTTACACCGTAAACTTTCCAGTTATATTGCTCAGTGCCCAGTAGGCCATCAGTTTAATTGGCCAGTACACAGAAGCCTATGTATGACTTCCTAGCTGGGTCCCTCTGGTTTGATGAGCTTACTGTGCCCCCCAACAAGAGTACCAACTATACCCCTTGTTGGTGACCCTGGTATAAGGAAACTAGATTGTAAGTACCATAGGAGCAGATACTGAAGCGAATGGTTAAGTGCTGCAGAAGATATTGGCACTATGTTAATACATACAATAAATAAATAAATAATAAAAATATATTATACCATACCAGGAAAAAGGAGTTTGAAGAAGTAACTTTCATCAGAATCCTGTTAACTACACCATGGAGCATAATTACTAAGACCATTACCACCATATCGGTTTGTTTCACCTGATTTCACTGTAAATTTTTCTTGCATTACAGCAGTGGTTCTCAACCTTTTTATTGCCGTGACCCTTTAGTGCAGTTTCCTGTGATTTGGTGACTCCCATTCATTAATTACTATTGGGTGACTCCATTCAAACCCTATATATCCAATGGTCTTAGGCGACCCCTGGCAAATCGTCATTTGACCCCGATGGGGTCCCGACCCACAGGTTGAGAACCACTGCATTACAGATTGATATTGATATACATTTTCAAAAGAAAAACATTTTGGAAATTGGCTAAATGACAGGACCAACTCCATAGGGAATAATGGGTTTGCACCAGCCTGATGCAGCTAAATTCTTGTGGTCAATAAAATGGTCTTAGAGCACTATAGTATATAAGAGAAAACAGGGATGTTGTTTAAAATAGGCTGTTTCTCCTGCATTAACTAGTTGAAAAACTTTTCAATTTTAGTAAATGTCCCCTACTGAGTAAGATATAGGTCATTAAAAATTTTAATTTGTTTATAAAAAATGGAATCTGGTAGTAGGCAAAAATAAAACTAAAAAGCTGATGGCATCTCCCACTGATTTGATGGAGATTCAGGCAACTTCAGTTATAAATAAAAAGCAGGAATGCTTACAGAGTTCAACTAAATACTATAATTAGTTTGCATTATATTTGAAGGAACGCTAAAAATAAAAAAGTGGATAAATGGCAAAAGCCATTGGCTGCTCATGATTTGAAATATTAAACCCTCATCAAAAATATGTTGTCTTCTAACTGTGATGAGGAGAAATGTGTAGAGTATGTGCCATTGTCTCTGCGAAGGTATGTATTAATCACAGTCTAGTTCCCTTCAGCTGTTCAGCATGCAATCATTAGTTAGTTATAACAAGCACTGTATGCACCACATGCTGGAGTAAAGCCTTACTCTGTCTGTAAAAATATGGAAGATTAATAGGATAATCAGGGAGAAGGACATAGTATCTAATCAAGTAGAATCCTGTTCCACTAGATGCAAAAGAAATTCTTCAGGCCACTGCTACACAAAGCATTTGCCTTTGCACGAATTTACATAATATATAGAAAATAGCAGTCTGAGCAATCCAGTACTGTGACTACTTGTGTTTAATATGAACCAGTATCATAGTATCATGATATGTTTCAGGCAAAAATCCCTTTCTCAAAATGAAGGACATAGTATATCCACCTACCCCACTCCAGGCTGCCGCTGTAGTGGTAAGAGAGAAACTGGCAGGTGCTCTTTAAAGTAAATCCTAACAAATTTATTAGGTTAGGTCTGATTGTAGTTGTCCAAATGTACAGTACAACATTACTAGCCACATGAGACTAACAACCCATTACTATAAAATTACCACATCTGCCTTTCCATATTATTCTGAACTAAAGGCAGTGCATATGCTCAGTATACCTTGTTTCCTGTAGGCATGTAACACTAAGGGACTGTGACAAAATATGCTAACTCAATACTCTGAATATATAACTGTCAAAGAATATCCTAATTAGGAAAACAGTACCATTCCAGCTACATAATCTGCACTTAGACCAATATGGCAGATACATCATCATATATGGTACTTTCTACAATAAACTCTTGATATTAATTCATGTGTACATCCCACCACCACTTAGAATCTCAATACTGAAACAAATCATGACACATATGGCAAAATTACAAAGCGTTCCAATATGTGGGGCGGGAGACTTTACCTAATAGACCCCATACAGAATAAAGCCAACCCACCATATCCAAAAAACACAATACTGTCCAACTGGGTTATCTCACTATAGCTTCACAACATATGAAGGTGGAAATAACACAACCAAAAAGTATTCTCTTACCACTCTACCAGCCATCAAACTCTGACCCGTATTGACTTAGTCCTCGCATCCACTGATTTCTTGTCGCTAGTGACTGAAGTCAAATACCTACCTAGAGTAGACTCCGATCATAGTCCCCTGCTTGTCTAACTACGATTGACCTCTGTAAATCCTGCCAAAACATGGAGACTCCAGCCCCACTGGCTACTGAATGACAAGGTAGTAAACATAAACCTAACCTCATACGATGACTATTGGTTAGAAAACAATGACTCCGCATCACCCACAATACTATGGGACGCCTCAAAGACAGTCATGTATGGCAACTTGATATCTGCCATAAGTACTGAAAAAAAAAACCCAAGTGGAGGAGGCCAAGGCCATACTCTTCAGAACTGAAGCCGACTACACCTTAGATCCCACACAAAACTGATACAACAGCCTCTTGGAGGCAAAATTACTTTTAGTATTAGCACTAACCGAAACCATGAAAAAAAAGGAACTAAACAAAAAGCAAAAAAAAATTTTGAATGGGTGGGAAAGGCAGCTCTATGCTGGCATACTTAGTAAAAGGTCACCAAAACACTACTACAACTGTCCCACAGATTTGGAACTCTAGTGGCCTACAGCCTAATTATCAACCCAGAGGACATAGCCCATACCTTTGTCGACTACTAGTATAAGCTAATGGGCGAAATTTACTAAAATTGAATTGTGTGATTTAGCAAAATTCGAATTTTTCATTTAGTAAAATCAAAAATGGCATTTTCGATTTGCATAAATCGTAAATGGCATTTTCTTTTTCGAAATCCGGATTTTGAAAATTTTTGTTTTCGAAATCTGGATTTCTGTTAGATGTAGTAAATGTAACAAGTGGTGCTTCAATGCATGCACCACTCGTTACATAGAGCTGCTCAATGCGGCAGCCGCTGGGGAGACTCATCTCTCCCCAGCGCTTCCTGGTATGGTTTAGCCAATCAGGAGCCGCTGACATCATTCCTGACATCAGCAGCACTAAATTCAAATAGTAGCGCTCAGCCAATTGAATTTAGCGCTGCTGACATCATCCATGATGTCAGCAGCTCCTGATTGGCCCCACTATAAATAGCTACAGTATACACTTAAATCATATTCCCATCGCACAACTAACCACCAACCACAGAAACCAACTAGACCTCCCCCTTACTGCAACAGAACTGGAAACTGCTATTACTGAGTTAGCAGCAAATAAGTCACCTGGACCAGACAGATTCATATCAGCATGGTACAAATCACTGAGTAAAACCCTAATTCTGCAACTACTAAAAACTCTAAAAAAAATATCTGTCAAAGAAAATCTGAAAGTAAAGGCAAAAACATTGAAAACTAATGTGTTGAAACGAATGCTCCAGTCTCCACTAAATTCTCTGCAGCCCTTTAATGTACAGTGAACTATACTGTACAATTGATAATTTGGAGGTTTTTATTGTTAAAAGGCAAGGCATTGCCAAACAAAACTTTAAGAAAATCATCTGCATACCACATGGTTTCAGCAGTCTATGGCAAGAAGGGGATGATAATACATCAGCAGTAGAGCATGGGTGTATATTATAGCACTCCCTTTAAAAATATAGATTTAAACATACCTAATGCAGGGCTGTATGGAATTCAGTACAATCACTGCACATTGTTATTTATAAGCCACTTGTTTAAAGAGAAATATCTCATGCATATATGCCAACCTTTCCTTTAAAAATAACAGTGCTAATCTCTTCTGCAATAAATACAACCTTTCATTTATTGTAACGTATCTTTTAAAGGAAATTGTGGCATGTAAGCGATAAAGGGGGTTATTGACTAAAGTCAGAATAGATGCGTAAAAGTGTGAATTCGCCAGCTAAAGACGGTCGCAATAGACTGTTACTGTCATGACTTCATTATGGGAATATTGTCACGGTCGCAGATTTGCTATGGGAATCCGTTGTTTGAGAATTCGACAGTCGAATTCTCACTTTAGTCAATAACCCCCTAAGTCTCTTAAAAACAGAACACCTATAAATGCCACCCAATCCCGTTAAAACCAAACACATATAAAATTCACATGCCTTAGTGGTGCTCTGAGTATAAATGCAAGCTGCACATGCAACTGTTTAAGCAGCCATGCAGAATGCGTTTAAACTCATTTTGACTCAAAACTGCAGCATTTGCATTCTACGTGTTTGGATTTAAAGGAATGAGGTGGCAACCCTATGTTTAATATCAACTGACAGACTATTTCTTTAACTACCTGTACAAACCCTTTATTAAAATTCTGCATAAAATCAATGGCTCAAATATTCAATCAAATGATACATAAGTCATCACAAAATCAATCAAATAAAGTGTTGAATATTTCCTTTTATTTCTCCGTCCCTGCTACAAATATCTACTGCTACAGCATCCAACAACTGCTAAAATGAATAGTTCCTCCCTTTCACTTCCCTTACTAGACATAAAAATTCTGACTTATATAAAAACACACAGCCAGCAGCCTCCTGCTTTTTTTATTGTCACAGAGCTCCAGACCTCATTACTTTAGAATAACATTATATATCAGGGTTTATTTTAACCCTTATATATTTACCCCATAGTCCCATATATGAGGGTATAGATATTGATTAAGCTGTTTTCCTGGACAGTTTAATACCACCAAGGTTATATCTGTATAAATATTACCAGATCTATATTTTGATGCTAAAGAAACACTGCCATAGAATATCTGCAGAGGACAGAATTCTATTTAGTCTTATTGAACTCTACACTGGCAGTCATAATTTACTTTTGTGACATCATTACTTTAAATCCAAGAACTGACTGATGTCATTTCTATGATTTACAGACATTCCGGTCGCAAGACATGATTAAAGCTCTTGCTTTCAATGCATGTGTGATACACTGTAAGAAAGCAGATTCGAGCATTCAAGTATTTACTACTGGATGCTGTAATTACATCCCTGAATTCAGGTGTCATAATAAACAACTCAGGACTTTACTCTTGTGGTTTGGCAAAATGTCACCTGAACCTCTTGATGTAATCTTCAGCATGTAATTCACAGTACTCATCAATTATAATATAACCTTAGTCTACAGCATCTGTACCTTCCCATAATCAGTAGTCAGGTGAAAAAACACAGTCTCTGTAAGACATAGATTTTGCTAACTGCATTCAGTACCCATAATGATACACTAAACCAAGACACTTGCAAGGGTTCATGTTACAAACAAATGCTCACTGGATCATGACGGAATACATGAAAACAACACCTGCAATCAACTTCCTAGTATAAAATCAATTAGCAATGTATTTCATGGAAATCAGATTTTCTTATCCATATTCCACCTCATTTGACCTTGGATCCTTGACCTTGAGATGGAGATAAAAAGAATTCTATGCAGTATCTGCTAATGTAATTTTATTTGGACAGCAAGTCTTTTTTAATTAATAATAATTCCTGTTATATGGCTAAGAAGCACAAATGACATGTTTCATGTTTATCCAAAAACACCAAAACAATTGTATTTAAAAATGATATTTTATGTTATATGCAGATTGTATCTTAGAACCTTAAACTGTCTGAAAGTATAAAAACAAGCAAGGCTTCTATTTTTATAACGTTAGGGCAATACCACGCTCACAGTGGCAACATATTACTTTGAACCCTTGTTAAATGCTGGTGTTAACACACTAGCACTGCAGCGGTAAATGCTAAAAGACTAATAACAAAATGTTAGCATACTAATCTGAGGTATGTAGTGCCCGTGTGGCTATACACCTGTCATTAACATTGATTACTATGGGAAACTTTTCAGGACTAGTCACTGCAAATTTTCCTACCATGCTTTCCATATTGCCAGCACAATTTTTTCTCAGACCCTAGAATTGTTTTTATTGATTATTCCCTTTGACTCACATTCATCCATGGCATATTTTTTTCTTCTGTCTGATACAGAGAGTCTGATCTTCCCCCACCGCTTCCTATACTTGAACAGCCCAGCAACCCCCCTTTCTCACTTCATCATTGATGTTACCTTTCCTAACACCCATTTTACATTTTCTCTTATTTTACATTTTTTGCTTCTCTACATTACACACATAACAAATCCAAATCAATTTTTAACATCCCACAATTACTATTATTATTATGGTTTATTTTATGCAGCACTGACATATTCACCTGAATTTTTAGAGAGACTATATAACTTGTACCATCAGTCTGTGCCTCACAAGCATGCATTATTAAGGGCAGAAGCCACTTAACCTAACACTATGTTTTTATACTTTGAGAATTCCAAATAAATCAGCAGAAACCC
The DNA here is from genome assembly GCA_021901965.1 of Pipa carvalhoi. Classification (NCBI taxonomy): domain Eukaryota; kingdom Metazoa; phylum Chordata; class Amphibia; order Anura; family Pipidae; genus Pipa; species Pipa carvalhoi. Next base: position 11,864 of record JAKJJM010077980.1, read on the forward strand.
ACAAAAAACTATCCTTCTCTCTCCATCTCTCTCATTCTTTCCTCGTCTCTATTACTTTCTCTCTCCTCTCTCTCATTCTTTCCTCCTCTCTATTACTTTCTCTCCCCTCTCTCTCATTCTTTCCTCCTCTCTATTACTTTCTCTCCCCTCTCTCTCATTCTTTCCTCC
>JAKJJM010077988.1:0-12117 GCA_021901965.1 Pipa carvalhoi
ATATATATATATATATACAATTTTTTTATATATATATATACATAAATATGATATAAAGGTGTAAACTCTTGCCAGTTGATAAATCAGGAACTAATGTGACTCATTTGGCCATTAGAAAATAGTTTCCAGTCCACAGAAAGAGACAGAGGACACAAAGCTATAAAAATCAAGAATAAAATTACAAAGAGAGGGTTTTTACAGTTACTACATAGGATATCCCTGCCATGCCAATACAAATACCATTGCTTTACTTGTACTTTAAACACATTTTCTCAGTAATAACTGAAGACTGCTAATATGGTGTCAGTTCTGTGAGGGCAGGTTCATTTCTCTCCCCCCATGTTGTGGAAGGAGCCAAGCAATAGTGTGAGGTAGATTGGAATGTTAGCCTACACCAGAATTGAATTTAGGGATTTAGTTAGTTAGGTAGCTGTGTACCCCTCCAAGGAGTATAAAATAGACCAGTAAATGGGTATAACTGCCTTATGCAGTGTACCACAGTTAGGGTCTAAATGACAGATAAGGGTAAATGAATGACCTGGGTTCATATTAATGGATCTTAACATGTAGTATGTTGCTGCATCTTTGCTTTATCAGAGATAGGTAGTTAAATCAATAGGAATATGTAGTGATGAGCCAGTCTCATCAGGAAGAAATATTTTGCCACATTAAAGCATGTTTTAAATGGAGTTTAGCCTTTCACTGGACCAACAAGGGTAAACTAATTTTTGTTTTACTTAAAAATAGGGAGAACTTATTTAAAAACTGAAAAAAGAAACTTTATAGGCAAATTGGTTAATATGGTATCGTATTTCTAACTGACATTACATAGATCCATAAAATCTATATTTACTCAAGAATGACAATCACAGAAGGAGGCATGAACCAAGCACTAGAGATGTAATTGGCACAAGTCCACATATGTAAATACACTTTCTGACCACTAACCTGTGCATGGCCCATAAAGTTACAAGAGAGGCACTAATCTAAGTTATATTACAAAAAGCTTGTTATCGACACAGTTTTCATTAGAACTTCCCAGCATGCATCAGACAGCCTCTGAAGAAAATATTTCTGTAGAGAACATAATTAATAATGGTCAGTATGCTGTATATTTTATCAACTGAAATGTCGTTTCGTTTTTTCCTTATTCAGAAAATCTCCAAACCAAGAAGTAACACATACGGCATACCTTTATTACTAGCAGATCCCTATTCATACTTTTTGTTTTAGTTTGATTATAGTGTTAAATAAAAATAGTGCAAGGGTTCTCTCTATGAATGTGAACTTTCTCTGACAGAGAAGAATGAAATGAATGCAGCTACTGTAAAGCAATTTAGTAACAGATAATGGAAACCAGCAAAGACAATGAAATTTAACCATATGGAAATGTTTGTATTAAAATTATAACATGTTCTTTCAGGCTGCATACAGTAAATGTGTCTTTATGTTTTACTGGCCCTTTACATGTTCACAGCATTATTACGCTTGTAAGAATCAATAACATGCATGTGCCATATTCATATCTAACTGATTTAAAAATACAATGACAACTACAAATGCCTGCAGTGTATTTTACTAGAGAATGTAGTATCAGAATTCAAGATGGACCTTTAAAATGTCTCCCATCCTGTCTTGCCCTAAAAAGGCTCAGGAGATAATAAAAGAAAAAATACAATAATAAAAGAAATGCATCAAAAATGGAATCTCGACTTCAATGTCAATGTCAAATCTTACATAACTTGGACTCATTATGCTCTTATCTGTGGAAATTACCACTTTTCACATATACTTTTATTATTAACATGTAGATTGATAAAGGAAGTCCCCTCTTTACCTGCGTTCACTCCCTTGTGGTTGCACAGAAGAGAGACGTGGGCGGGGCTAAACTACATTCTCCAATGAGAATCCATTCCAGTCTCCAGTGAGAATACTTCCAGTTGCTGCTATACTGATTCCTGTTTTGCCTCTCTAAAAAGCTTGTCTTTGTACAAAACTCTTCAAGCCAAACCAGGTATCTACACTGTTGCTTTCCTTCATGATCCTTTGTGATTGACTATAGTGAAAAAAGCAGACTTTTCCCTCTATAGGCAACAAATAAGCAGTCTGCAAATGTAAACCAATGGAGAGTAAATAGCCTATTGTCCACACTGGCACTAATGTTATTCATAAAGTAGTGGGCAGGTAAACAGCAGCTAAGGGCAGAATTGTAGAATTGAGTGGTTTAGATTAACAGTTGGGAGGGCTAGATAAAGGCTGGAAGGGATCTTATTGGAGAATCACTGTAGTATGCAAGAAGGAACCTGGGCCACAGGCCCTTTCAACTTCTGCGAAATAATGTAAAATTATAAAGTCATAAAGAATAAAATACACAAATAATAAAACAGTGTATTTATTTGGCCCTAGGATTGCAATTACCTCAAGTTTTCCTTCTTTTTTACCTCTTATAATACTGAAAATGGAGTGGTCTAGCTTGCCTTAATTTATATTAAAAAGAACATTGTCTGAGTAAACTACAAGCTGCCTGTAAACAGATAATACATTGGTTTCAGGCAAATGGTGCTTTATTAGGTCATTGAATATATTCTACCAGTGTGATTTCCTTTCCTAGCACTGTAATCTGTTTTCCTACTATTGCATTCTGGGAAATAGGCACAATCATAATGCTTGTGGGCCCTCTGGCAAGGGAAGTGTTAAAGTTTAAGAAACCCAAGCAATAAAAGCAGAGTTGTACAAAATGCTCTATGTGTGGAAAATGTACCAGGAATTCCATATAATTGATTAATTAAAAAGCCCATGTCAGTCTCAATTTATGTCTGGTATTTCACCTTTTAAAATTTTTAATCAGGCTTTGAAATCAGAGCCGGAAGCCATATGTTTATTAAAATGTTTGCAGGCCAGTATCAATGTGGGCAAAGCTCCAGCATGCAGAATAATACTTTTATTGTAATTCACTGTATAAATCATTCCATCATCTTCCTGCTTTGTACTTTGTCAGGACTAAGAATTTGGACATATGTTCTCAGATTTATTGTGAAGTAACTCAGATACCCTAACAAGGATCTGGTTTGGACAGCCATCTTGGAAAAGTGCCCACAATGGACAGGAATAAACAAAAGGGCAGACTAAATGGACACAAACTGAACTCAGCATAATGTATGGGAATTATTCTAATCCTACAATTACTACCAGGCTAAATTTAATAAGCAAATGTACCCAGTGAAGTATCAGATGTAAAACTCTCATATGAATGGCGTTAAATTACTAATGCAGTAAGATTTCCACTAACCCAGCAGATATTTATTTCCAAAATCCAATTAGTTTAAGAGAAATTTCATTTTCTTATATTTTTATCCCCTACTGGACTTGAAAGTAAAGAGAATATTCACCAAGCTTAACAGGCAAATTTTATTCAATAGTAAATCACCATCCAAATTATAGTTATGGTACTCTGCACCTTAAAGATACAGAATAAAAAAGAACTATCATCTTTTGGATAATTTAGCCTAAGTATCTATTAAGACAGGCTTATTCTCTTTTCTCAGAAAAAGCTTTCATGATCCTATTGGCAAAGGGAGGAGATCCTAGTGGTATTCTATGCCATCAGTTTACAACAAATTTAGAAAGGCAATGGAGTATGCAAAGTAAGTGGAAATAAGCAGAAATATTAACCTTATTTTCAAAATTCAAACAGAAGCAGAACCAAGGCTCATTTTGAAGTGAAAATAAAAATGATTTATAATAAAGTATAACTAATGTCTCCTACAAAATCACATTTGTTCATTTAAGCCTACATGCCAGCAACAAAATAAGCCCACAGTCTTTCCCTTCCAAGTCACCTATGTGACTATTTTTGCTTTTTCTGCATAACTCATTTTACAAGTATATGGCAAACGTTGTAGGATTTCAGCTCCACCCTCTGCTGAGAAAACTGGTTACAGAACATATGTGAAATATATATATATCTTATTGATAATCACAGTTTAATGTACCATGTGACATTCCCCAACCATTCAAACAATATGTGTAATGATGTCTCGGGGTTCATTAGTATATTAATGAGGATCCAATATGGCAGCTGTGAGCACTAGCAGTTCTATAAGATAGCATTACAACCTAAAGGTATTGATTTGCTGCTTTATAATATAGCAGATTAGGCTGACAGACCCTTTACTATCAGCATAATGTTAAGGTACATTAGTTCTTTTTTTTTTAACAAACTGTGTACTTAAATGCATTAAATAAAACAGGGTACAAAAATTGAACTGTAAATTAAAGATTCTGTTTGAGATCATAATTGTATAAAGTTGTAACTATAAAAATATACAATGGTGTAATAATCACTTATGCTAAAGGGACTAGATTGTCCCCAGCATTAAGAGAAAGCTCTGCATTAGCCGATAGTGTAATCAAGTAGAAATATTAGTTTTATTTATGATTTGGTAAATTCAAACTATAAGAACAGAAAATAACCTTTAGGCTGTTGGAAGCATAACAAGATATCATTAAAAATATGTTTAAAAAAGACAACTGCAAGAGTTATATTTTAAAAGTGATAACTTTGACTCAGGGAGGCTTTCAAGAAGATTAAACTTGATTATTGATCTCTTATACAATAGTATAGAACTTAAGTGCGAAATTAAAAATATAGCTACATAAATGTGGCATATTAACAGATAAAATTGGAACAGATGGAGATGGTAATAAAAACTTACAAATATATAAAATATATCTAAAAAAATGAGCAAGGAGAAATCCTGAAAAAGGTATATTAATAGAAAAAAATCAAAATAAAAACAGGTATCAAGGAATCCATTTTGAAGTTCAGGTTCATGTACAAATCTATTAATAGCATAAGAGAATGACAGACTTAGTACAATTATGACTGATAAAATCCCAGACCAGATGGAATTCTTCTATGAGTGCTAAATGACATTAACTTTAATAGACAGGCCGCTGTTTTAAATCTTTATAGACTCATTCTTTCAGGCATGGTACCATAAGACAGGTGTTAAGCTTGGACCACAATAACCCCCAAGCTACCAATAGAATAGGATCAACAATTTGTAAAAAAATAGTAGACAACAAGCTTAGCTACAGCACACAGTGCCAGTAAGCTGCAGCAAAGGCTTCAAAAGCAGATAGCATAGAGTAAAATTTAAACCCATATACAAAATCTTTATTAATTACATTGCACCTGGAATATGGGGTGCAGTCATTGAGCATCTATTAATAACAGGACATAAATCACTAATTAGTGAATCAGTGAAAAAAAGTTTTAAGCTGTACATAGTAATCAAATTTGTTATTAAATGTAGTAAATGGATATTTTTTTGGTATTTGGTATTGTATTTTTATGTCTAATGAACTTCTTTCCCTTAAATATGACATGTGACACAAGGTCCAATTTCAAACCTGAAGAAGGTAAGGATAAACATTAGTGAAAGGAATTCTTTAATGTAAGAATGATCAAACAGTGGAATCCCATTCCTCACACCTTCCAGTAGACTGAAAGAGTAAAGTTCAATAAAGATATTTTTATTGAGTAACAACGAAATGTGTGCTAGTGTTCTTAAATTATATTAACATCTGTGGAAATTTAGAATACAGGTGGAGAGTTCAACTGCATAGTTTAGGAGAAGTGAAATACAGATTTGCAGACGAGGCTAGGTAGTTTAATGCAGATATCTCCTGTTTTAACTGATCACCTTAACATCACCATAACAACACACCTGTTGAAGGGAGGATAGTCCCCTCGAAACGTTGTTTATTTGTGAAGATGGTACAATAAACCAGTTCACTTTTAAGTATTTTAGACGTCCACTTTCTTTCTTTGTTTTTTTTGCCATAACATCACATAAGGCAGCCTTTATGTCTTGAGCCATGGGGTCATATTTATTAAAGTCAAAACATGTTTTTCAACTAGTAAATTCAGGAGAGACAGTCTATATTTAATGATATAGTTGTTTTCTCCTAATTACTAAACTGTTCGAAAACAATTTTATCACCCAAAAGAATTTTCCTCCCTCAGTCTGGCAAAAACCCATTATTCCCTATGGAGATAGTCCTGTCATTTAGCCTAAGTCCAAAATGTTTTCCCCTCGAAAATAGACATCGATATGGATCTGTAATGGAAGGAACCCTCATAGAAAAGCATTGCAAAGTGTGCCCCTGTTGACAGATCAATATTTATCAATAACGATTTATTTCAATGGGGAAACATTTTTATCAATCCTTTGTAAATCAGGGAAATCGAAAAGTACAGGGAAACAAAAATTGACAGCGAAATGGTGTGAAATCAATCAATATGGTTGAATTGGTCTTAGTAAATATGCACCATAATGTTATTATCTTATATATAAAATATGTTCATCAGTACTGCATACTACACAATGGAAGCAAGTATTACTAGACTTAATTATTACAGGGCACAATGCAGGGGCGGATCTTCTGAGAGGTGGGCCCTGGTCCTGTCCTGGGCTGATGCTTGATCAGCACCATGGCCCCCTCTCCCTGTGGCACACTACAAGGGTTGCAGTGGTGGCAGCCAGGTCCCCTGCAGCATTGGCCCGGCTGCTGCCGCGACTGCTGCAACCCCTGTAGGTACACCACTGGCACAATGTCAACTTTTTGATGAATTTCACAGATTTATAAAATACATATATTTGTTATAAATGAAAACACTGGCAACAATTGGCACAAACGACAAGGACAAAAAAAGAGAAAAATGCATTCCTCACTTGATAAATATGCCCCTCAGGGACATCTGTATATAACAAGTTAGGATATATTGAAGATTACAGTCTAAAAGGATGTTGGGATGTCTCACGGAACTCTGCTCAAAGGACAGACTCTTGCTAGGAATCATTAGGAAGAGATATGATTTTACATGTATTTCTACAAATGCTCAGATATTCTAAAGCATTGTTGTGCATCAAAAAGCATTTGTTAAAGGTTGTAGATTAAGTGGTGAAATCATCTAAACTACAGTACAATTTCATGGGTACTACAATAACACAATGAAAGAAGAGGAAAAAAAATGAAATAATGTACAAAATGCCCTTGGCAGGACCATTAAACAGGGCAGTGAACTACTTCAAATAGCTGTGAGTGTTAAACATTAGTTTTGCCTTAAGTAGGTTGATTTTAACAGCCAAATGTGCACTGCAGTCTATCTGAACATTAAAAGCACCTTTCTAAGTTCATTTTACAGAAAACTTAATGACCAGAACAAACTATTCAAGAAAAAAAAATCTGAAAAGTAATTATTTCTACAGATGAAAGAAAACAGTAAATTAAAAATCCTTTTTAAGGAGCAGTTGCAAAGTCTTTGTATTTAAGTAACACAAAGGAGAAATATATCAGACTGGGAAAAATGCATTCAAATAAAATACAACATATGTTTTTCCCTTACTTTCTAACAGAAGGTTTAAACTAGGGCAACTACCTGTATTCCCACTATCATGAACCACCTCCCAGTATCAAAATGCCAGTCTAGCTAGCAGTACATACAAGGGGGCATATTAATAAAGGATGGTTTCTTTCACCTTTCCAATTTGTTTCAACTAAAGTTTTATATTTTATTTTTTGACTACTTACAAAAGATCAAAAGTCAAACAAATCGAAAACATAAATGTTTGTTTATTTTCAATGCATTTTTGATGCTTTTACAATTAAATTTTGATGGGATTTTTTCATTATTATCTCCCAAGGAAAAAGAGGTGAATACTTTTCAGGAAAATCTGAATTCCGATGTAGGTAAATACCATTAAAGGGAAAATTTACTAAGGTGTTTTTGCTCAAAAACGACTGTTTTATTCCCATTTTTTTTACCCCAACCAGGCGAATACTTGTATTAGTAGAAAAACAAAAAAAAACAAACAAAAAAAATGGGCAAAAAAAGTAAATTTTCAGGGAAAAACACCTTAGTAAATTTCGCCCTAAAGAATAACTATAGCTTGTTTCTTCTAGGGGTTATTCTTAAAGGGGAAATACTTACCAATAGGGTTTATTGGCTCCAGTGATGTCTCCTGCTGTGTATAACTTTCCAATTTCTTCTGCTTTTCACAGCTATGCTTTCCTGTACACTCCGTGTTGGATTTTGGGGAACAGAGCAAGCACAGTAGCAGAATTCTGTTGTAAAACTGCTACTACGCTTGCTCAATTTGACTAAATTCAACAGGAACAGGAAGTGAAGATCACATTGCTGTGAAGAGCAGAAAAAATCATCTTATTGAGAGAAGGTGTCAGGGCTGGAGCCTAAAACCCCTATCGGTAATTATTTCCCCTCTCCCCCCCTTAAGAATCATCCCCAGAAGAAATGAGCTATAGTTCTCCTTTAAGTCGAAAAAGTGAGGTAAAATAAAACATTGTGTTGAAAAAAAAAAACAGTAGTATCAAAATTTACAGCAAAAATATTGTTAAAAAAATCAATGCATCAGAAAGCTTTTCATTGCATTTTGCCTCTTAGTGAATTTGCATCGTGGGGTTTTATTTCAGTGAATGCAAGAACTCCCACATTTCCTATGTTTCTATTAAAATATTTGTTTAGTAGAAATGCACATACAAATAGAAGTGTATTTAGGATGGAGAAAATTCAGTCTAGATAAGACAGAATTATATATTGTATTTGGTGTCTCCTTTGAAAACCACATACATTAGCATGATACAATGCACACATAATAAATAAATATATAGATGTGTGCTATTTATTTGATGCCAATGTTACCCAAATACAACAGTAATCCAAATGTCTATGCACAAGCCCTTCATCATTTGCACTATACCATATCAATTGAAATGACATACTATATGCAATCAGGAATGGCCTTTAAATTAAGTGTATATGATTGATTTTATTTGCATTTTATTTCAAATGCACAGGTTATGGATTATTCCAACATAAAATGTTTCTTTTTCCAAAAGGTTGACTTTGTTGTAAAACCAGTAGATAAACTGTTTCTCTGAAGTTTATCAGATAACAAGGGAGTAACAGAGACTCTATACAACAGACAAGTACAAAATAAATCTTAAATGCTTTTATGTGCTTTGATCTGGAGAAAACATTCACAAAGCGATTTTATGAAAGAGTTTCTCTAGTGATTCTCCATGCCACCAATGGGTGTCTCTGTGGATTTTTAGAAAGCCTGCAGAAACATGAGCCTTAGAAGAACAAGGCTTCCTCAGAAGTGTATTTGAACAAATAGTTGTATAAATGGTAAAAAAAGATATTAAACATAATTCAAAAATATATAGATTTGTATCTGAAAATGACAGCAAATGAAAACTAATTAGTTATAGAACGTAATATTAATTTATCCGTACTCAAAATCAACGAAAGATTAAAAGGTTTTAAAAAATTACCATTTACATTTATCATACTTTTTACAGTTATTCCTATCCAAAATGTTTTCTTAAAACGCAATTCACTAAGACCATTCCAAACGCAGTGATTAGTTTCACCTTGTTTCGCTGTCAATTCCCCTAAATTATAAGGGATCGAAAAAAAATGTTTCCCCATCGAAATAAATTGTTATTGATAAATACTGAACATTTGACAGGGGAACACTTTACAGTGTTTATCTATTAGGCTTCCATTACAGAGCAATATTGACATCAGTATCCTTTATTCATGGAAAAATCATAGGCTTATGCCAGCCTGAGGCAGGCAAACTCTTTTGGATAATAAAATTGTCTTAGAACAGCTTAGTGAATTACAGCATTATTGCTAAAATAGGCTGTTTCTTCTGCAGTAACTTGTCGAAAAACTTTTGGACTTTAGTAAATCTCCCCTATTGTCTTGCTATCTGTTGTCAAAGTAAGAACACTGTTCATATCACAACATGATCTAACTAGCCCTACACAATAAAATGTAGGTATTTTGCAAAAATGTAATGCTTTCTAAAAATGATACATAATTTAGAGAAGTGCCAGTATAGTATTTAAAATGGCATACTAAGTTTCACATGTGTGGAATTACATTGCTTTTTATAATTTTTAAATTAAGGGGTAATATTAACACTTTTTTCCATTTTGGTTATTTAAACTTTAGTGCTGCAATAGCGCAGTTATTCTGATTCATATCTGGTATTTTTATAACCGAGCTCAGAGATGGTTAAAGATGAACCCTAGAATTTGATCCTATATAAAAGCAGGACTCACCTTTCTAATTAGTCTATATTAAATTGTGTTTTATAACACTATAAAATGAAGGTGAACACTATCTAACTGAATATTAGTTACTTGTTACAGAAAAAAAAATATTGATTGGGTATTTATAAACATCAAAATTGTAAAGTGTTTATTGCCACTTTGCTTTAAATGTTTACATTTTTTGGAGAAAGAAATATTTTCAAGTTGACATTTTTTAAAATGTTTTTGGGCAAAAAAATTAAACTGGTCTAAACTAGAGGTTTTAAGTATCATTAATATGTTATTTTAATTGTAAATAAGCTAAAATTGCAGGGAAAATAGGCACAAATGTTGAAAAACAGCATCTTAAGAATTAAACTATTCCTCTTTATAATTTGGTATAGTGTGCCTATTTTTAATATTCTGCCCAGACGCAATACTAAAATATTAGCTTTTGCACATGTATTTTTTTTTCTTTCCACCAGGTATCAAAAAGAAACATTAAATTAATAAACAAAAATGTGCTATTAAAGAATATATTTTTAAATATTTTAACAATAACAATGAAATCATATAAAAGAGAGAGATTTACAAAGTGGAGAAGTGAGCCAAAAGGTGCACTAAATAACTCAGTATGAAATTGCTGGTAGGTTTTTTTGTGGACTTAAATTAAAGTGGTCAACAACAGAAGCAGTAATAAATATATTCTAACAATGTGCTACAGCAAAACAGGGAAATGGCTGATAGCGTCCAAAGTATCATTAGCAAATCTTGATGAAAAAAAAATCTATTAATATTTGTTTAGGTGTGCACCTTTATTACTGACTGGCACTCAAAGGGTTAGGTTAAACTTACGGAAACCATTTTTATTCCTTTTTGAGCTAAACAAACATGTTGTTCTCAAAAGAAACTGATATATATATTTGAGAGTGGAAAATTGCAGCCTTTTAAAGAAAATGCTGTGTCATGAAAAAAACTTCAGCATTGAGTTTTGTAAACGCTGCATTTTCAATATTACACTGTCAGTCTTCATTCACTACCTGACAAACTTGTCAGTCAAACAGCAATCCAGTTTTGTGTAGGACGAACTACAGATCACAACAATAATACTGCTAGCTGTGCATTATCTTTTGATAAATAACGAATGGCACAGCATCCCAAAATGTGTTCCTGCAGAGTTAACTACAGAAGGCTGGAAAGATCTTTACATTGTAAGATTTTAAAGAAGCAATGTAACAAGGGAATAAGGGTTATGGGGTATTTAGCTTGCTTACAACAGTATATGATAAAAGATCTGATGGAAAAATTAGTCTATTCTCAAATAATCCCCTTGCCGATCGTAAGCGAGTACAAATTCCCCTCTATTTCTGCCAGTAATGCTGCTAACAAACTATAATCACCTTTATGGTACCGAGTAGACAGTTATCTTTACCACAAATATATTAAGAGAACATTTATTACACACATATTCTTCTCCAGCAATAGGTCAGGCTACTTACACAACATTATTTTTCTTGTTAAAAAAAGATTTATCTTGCTTTATTAAAAACAATTTATTTTGTAATTTGAGATATTAGAAGTTACATGCTTTATTCTTTTGTTTTACCCTGTTAAGCACATACAGGAATAAGCTAAAAATAAATAAATCAACTATCTAGATGCCTCATACTTGTTATATGTGGTGTATGTAGTATATTTGTTTAAATGATTGGATCCTGATTCTACATATTTTTTGTGACTAAAAGGAAGGATACAAATTGTATTGTATTGTATTTATTCATTTATTATAAATTGAAAACAAACTCACAATACATACACAGTGAAAAAGGCTTTTAATAAGGAAAATATTTGCGTGAATCCAGTGACTCCTTTTTTAAAGTGCACCTATCACCTCCAAACAACATTAGTTTATAAAATAGAGACAGCCTATAGGAACATTTTTGTAATACACTTCCATTAAAAAAAAATGTACCTGTCTCTGTCTTT
>JAKJJM010077992.1:0-11109 GCA_021901965.1 Pipa carvalhoi
TTTCGGTACAAGTACCCGATTTCCAGATTATGGAAATCGAAAAATACCGATTTCCATAATCTGGAAATCGGGACTGCAGTAAAGTCGGAAAGACCGGTACCGGTGTTTCCGACTTTACTAAATACCGCCCTAACTGTGTATAAGTGAATAATACATCTATTTCTCTGTCACTTTATCCCTAGTTCAAGTTTAGTTATAGGCAAATTTAGTCACAGTCACCATTGTCACTTTTGAATAAATAGTTCCCTTATGCCACACCATAGCCCTGCCATCAACCCACCAATTCGCCAGTCTGATGTGGCAAAGTCAAACAGGTGAATTCAGAACATTATGCCTTATCAAATTTTCAACTACCACTAACTGCCGCTTGCTGAAAACTTGAAGTACCTGTGCACATGCATGCAAAGTAATGCGAAAAGCTCCGTAATTCCGTGGTTATCGTAGTCACCTGAATTATATGTGTATTTGCCACATCACAGAGTTTGCTCAATAAGGGAACATGGGGAAGTAGCGTTTAAATGTGAATTCATAGCTATTTGTGACTATAAGGTCTTTAGTCAATAAAGCCCTGTGAGTACCCAAGCCAGGCCTTCCCTGGAATTCTTACTATGATTCAATTTTTATTACCTGTTATGCTACTGGAGCACCCTGTAAATGTCTTCATTATACAATATACTGAACACAATAGCTGTGCAATAGGTGGGATACTGAGCATCATGGGTTAATGTGTATTGTAACTAAATGGCTACTGGGTAGTGAAGAAAGTATTTGAGTTACCAAGCATTGTAAAATGTTAGAAAGGTTATTAAGCTGTGAAATGTTATAATTATGCAACTAAGCAATGTAAAATATTAAATGATTAATTATTTGGATCAGATTACTACTAAGAAAATTCACTTGACTTTTGAGCAACATAAATGGAATGCTGTACAGTATGCAGTACATCTGGTTAGTTGTTATGCAATAAGTAAATTAACTGGGCTACTGGGCAATGCATAAGGTAATTAATTATCTGCCATTCTTTGAGCAATTTAATTCAACTAATGAGCAGCAAAATAAGGCTACTGAGCAACAATATAGATGGGTATTGATGCAGTTTGTCTACTTAACACTATACAGCACGGCTGATGAGCTATTGTGCGCCATGCAGGATAACTGTGATTATTGCAAAACTAATTGGGTCATGGCTAAAACAAGAATTAAAAGGTTACCATTGCACAGTAGTGTAAATTCAATTTGTACTGAAAGCTTGTTCATTCCAGGAGTGATTCTTAAGGGGGAAAGGTGTAAATACTTACTGGTAATGCTTTCATGCTTCAGCGCTGACTCCTCTGTAATTTGCTGATGTCTTCTGGTTTTGACAAACGCTGCAATCCTCTCCACTTCCTGTTTCTTTGCAGTAGTAGATTTACATTCAAAGGGTGAAATTTATTAAATCGAAAATGCCATTTTTGATATACATACTTCAAAAAGGGCATTTTCGATTTTGGAAATCCAAATTTTTATTTGGAATTCTGATTTTTTATTTGGAATTCTAAATAAAAATTTGGAATTCTGAATTTCCATTTTGTCTAGCAAAATGTAACGAGCGGTTCTTCCATGCGTGCACCGCTCGTTACATTAGGCTGCTCAATGCGGCAGCCTCTGGGGAGAATCATCTCTCCCAAGCGCTTCCTGGTTTGGCTTAGCCAATCAGGAGCTGCTGACGTCACGGATGACGTCAGCGGTGGTAAATTCATTAGGCTGAGCGCTGCTATTTGAATTTACCATCGTTAATGTCATCCGTAACATCAGCGGCTCCTGATTGGCTTAGCCAAACGAGGAAGCGCTGGGGAGAAATTAGTCTCCCCAGCGGCTGCCACATTGAGAAGCTATATGTAACAAGTGGTGCATGCATGGAAGCACCGCTCGTTACATTTGCTAGATTGAATAAAAATTCGGAATTCCAAATAAAAATTTGGAATTCTGAATACAAATTCTGAATTTCCAAATCGAAAATGCCATTTTCGAATTATTTATATTGAAAATGGCATTTTCGATTTTAATAAATTTCACCCAAAAACTGTTACTGTCCTTGCTCTATTCAACGAAACACACAATAAGCTCCCCCCTTAAGAATCACCTCTGGAATGAACGAGCCTTTAGTTCTCCTTTAACAATGTTTTACAAGTAGACTTGTAATATTTATATTAAGGTACATAATTTAGTGAAAATATATGTTGTTAGTGTTCCTTTAAGATAGAATCATACCGAATGGGGTATTAAAAAATGGCAGTTCTCATGTATGATTTATGAACCATGGTTATTATTATTTTGTGTATATATGTTCTCCACACCTAACACATTAGTAAGTAATTAGAGCTATCTAAAAATGTGTTCACATCCAGGATTACAAGTCAGTTATGTGTGAGCATGTTTTAAAACTAGGGCTGAGTATCAGCATTTGGCTGAGAAGTGGGAAATTAGAGGATGGTGACTGTGAACTTTGCAAAGCAATAACAGGAGGTGTCAGTTGGAGAAAATGGAGTGGTTGGGGGGTTACTGGCATCTAGTTCATTTCTGGCCATTGGCCTTAAGGCATGAATGTCAATACAGGGGCCTCCAGCTTCAGATTCCAGAATGCTACACTGCGCTAGCTAATAGAGACCTGATGATCCTAGAAGCTGTAGACAACCACGTGCAGAGCCCTGTGAATACATGCACAATAAATTGTGTTGCATAACAGTGCAAAGAACTGCTCTGTAGAGAAGAAAGCAGTTCTGGCCAGTAGGAAAGAGGGAAGAATATCTACAAAAATGTATGTTTCAGCAAAATAGTTACCATTAACTGCAAACTGAGGGAAATGTATGAAGTGGCAATGGTAGAAAAGACCACTATGAATAACACATGCTCATCAATAAAAAGTGTATATGATGAAAACACGAAATAAAACGACGCAAATAGGAATTGCTATATTTTTTTTTCACAAATCTATAATTATTGTAAAAAAAGTGATGCAAATGTGAATTGCTAAAAATTTTTCATACAAAAGTTTAACTTCCTAATATTAGTTCAGGTAAGTGTTGTGCTTGTACTAAGGCACTGCAGAGTTAATAATACATTAGTATAATTGGACGCAAACCGTAAAAAGTGTTCATTTCTTACATTAACTCAGTCTCATGAATTTCACCCAAAATCTTTGAAAGGCAAAGCAGCCAATTAACATATAAAATCAGTTGGAAACCAAACTATAAAGTAATTATACAATTGCAACAGAGGACTCATACAATGGTGGGCGACAATTAACTCCATATAGGTTTATATCACTATGTGTGCTGCTGCCTGTACATACATGTGTTTCTTTCACATAATTCATGCATTCTTTTGTAGGGAATACTTAGTTGTATATTTCTAAAATGGTGATAATGGTAATGTACTAATATTGCCATTTTCACCATGGTATACTACTAGTGGCGTAATGTGTGTGGGGGGAGGTTGTGGGGGCGGAATTTTGTCATCCCTAGTGCCGTTCCTAGGGGCGGGCAGTGCAGGTAAAGGGGAGGCGCCGAGCGGGGCGCTAGCACCAACCTCCGCTAACAACCCCCCGCTCGCACGTCAACCCTGGGCACCATAAACACTTGCTACGCCACTGTATATTACCACAATAATCACTTTAACCACTACTATAAATACCACATACGATACTATTACCATTTTATCCTATGAACTCATTCATGAAAGCTGTAATTGTAACAAAATGCCTTCCAGAAATTCTACATTATTCCTAGAAAATGTTCAGTGGCAAATAATGACTGTAGGTGGTTATTTGTTTATGTAACAGATAAAAGTTGTCAACAAACATCACATGGTTGGTCTCTGGCTTTAAACATTTTCAATAATGTTATAACAAACAACAGACACATCAATTCAAATGACACCTTTTCACTTTCTGGTGTTATTGTTTTTCTAAATGTATTCTTTTAGGCTTTAAAGGACTTAAGTTGCCCTTTACATTGTATTGAGCACTTTCCTTACTTAGGGCGAAATTTATCAAGCTCGAGAAGGTCAATTTGGGGCAGGGAATTCCCCAATGTGACCATGCACCAGCGATTGCAAGTAAACATAATGTGGCTGAAAAAAGAGCAAAACGCTGCACTTAAAGCACAGAAAAAGTGCACAATTCCTAAAAACTAGAGTAGAATTGGCTTCTAATACAAATGCTTCCAGCCCCTGCTCAGCAGGGATTTCTAATTGTCTACCCATTGAGCTGGTCACTGTAGAGAACACAGTTGCCAACCCTTAAAAGTGATTAATATTGATGATTTTTAAAAAAATTTATGAAAACCAATGTTTTACAGAGACATTGTTATGCAATATAAAATATCTCAAACACATAAAGTTGCATTCATTTTAGAATCAAAGGTGGGCTTGAAGATTCATAGTTATTGGTTTTCAAGTTCAACAAATTCTCAAAATGGCAACTAAAAGCACTTGAAGGTTAGGCTTGGCGTCTCCCAGTATGCCCGCAGTAAGATTGATAATATGGCATGTACCCAGCTGTCGCTTCCCAATGACCATTCTTAACAATCGCAGTCGATTTTGTTGGGTTGCCACAGAGAAGAATACTAATCTATCATGCTAGTATGCCACTTTCATTTTGGTAGTTTGTTGCCCAAAGCCGGCAGTTATTTGACATTTTACTGCAGTGGTTGGGGACTGCAGGTAGGTGGCCTGTCATTTCCTAGTATTGGTTTACTGAGATTTAGTTCTTCTTTAAATCCAAGGCCACAGACTTATATCTGTGCTTGTACCTCTGAAAAAAACATAGTATTACTATATTGTTGATCTATTCCTTCCCACGGAAAGTGTGACAGTCCTGTGACTTCCCCTCCAGAAGAGGCTGGAATGCTATAAACAGCATTTCCAATTCTAATTGAGATATTTGGTGGTGTCAGACAGGACTTTGGTGCTTTCCATGGTAAGTAATTGAGTCTCAAAATAGTAAACAATGCTGTACCCTTTTTTGTTTTTCTCAGAACCAAGTCTGTACTCTGTATGACCTCCAGCTCCTGGTTAACTCATAGTTTGTGTTCTAAAGCACCTTTAAAGGTGTCAAATGATGTACAAGTCATCCTTGCCACAATTCCCTCATCAACCATAGACATGGATCTACTAGGGTGCAGCTTCTCCCAAACTGAGATTCAACCCACTCTCATTTAGATAGACTTGTACAGGTTTATGTAAGTTTTAGCCATCTACCTAACATATTCCTTCCCAGACCTAGGGGGTTATTGATCAAAGTGAGAATTCGACCATTGAAGTGAATTCTCATCACTTCGGGTGGCTATGCTCTGATTCTCTACTCCTTATTGACTAAACAGAGAATTCCCATAGCAAATTCGCAATCACGTCAGTATTCCCATAGTGAATTTGTGACTGTGTCAGTAGCCGTCTATTGTGTAGTGTGTGACTTGTTAGCTGGACAAATTCGTCACATCACAGAGTTTGCTGAATACCCGAATATGGGGAAGTGGCAAATTCACACCTCGGACTTTAGTCAATAACCTCCATAATCTTATATTTTAGACACATTTAACCACCTTAGTCAATTACATTATTTGGTGCTCTTTGTTCTTAATGCATTTTAGGTGCACTGTCTCTTTAAGGCAAATTTTAAGTGTACAATTCTGTCAACACATGGTAGGATTCTTGTTCCTTTTACACAACCATTTGGTGTACTTGACCTTTAACATTCTAGGTGCTCCTGACTCCTTTAATGCGCAGAGTACATCATGCCCTTTTAATTTCCAAGCTACCCTTGGGCAGCGCAGTGGCTCAGTGGTTGCAGCGGTGAGGTTCTGGGTTCAATTCCAACCAGATTCCACATGGAGTTTGTATGTTCTCCCCGCACCTGCATGGGTTTCCTCTGGGCACTCCAGTTTCCTCCCACATTCCAAAACCATACATTTGTGTGTGTGGGACTGAAACTAGATTGTAAGCTCCACAGGACAGGGACTGAACTGAATGATGAATCTCTGTAAAGCGCTCCATAATATATCAGCGCTATATCAATACAATATAAAAAAAATTAATACCCTGAACGCTCATGTAATAAACAATTACTGTGTTGCAAACTTTTGACAGAAGTTGCACCATGTAAATGTCCTGTTAACTATATTGTGCCTAATGTTCCAATATTTCCTGCTATATTATAGATAGACAGACTAAAATGCATCTTTTTGTTTTGATTGCTTCATTTGCTGTCATATAAAACTGTAAGTTGAAATCAACAGGTCTTTATTAAATCAATCAATCAATTTTCCAGTTTGGATTCTGGAAATTCTATATATACAGCAGCATTTAAATAATCAATTCTACATATACTACAAATTTAGATGACAACTGATCCATTTTCTTATCTGCCATTACTGAATCGACCCCTTAGGTCAGATCCACATTAGATTTGATGAAGAAAGTATATTTACTGTGTCATTCTTCAGAGAGAAGTGCACCAAAAAGTTTGTATTATTTTATTAGTTTGTATTAGACTGGGCTTAATTGTGGTTTGATTGTTTTTTATTTTGCAGTACGGTAAATAAAAATAAGTCATTTATTGGATAACATTGGAAAAAAATCCAGACCAGCAATTACAACTTCTAAAACTTAAGGTTAGATAGTAAAAATAGCTAACTTTTTTCTTTCCCTGTTTTTTCAATTGTAATGTGCTGTATTTCTGGAATTTACCTGATGCTAAAATGTTTGTTTTAAAAAATAAAAACCAATAAAAATTCAAATGTAAAAAAAAAATCCAGACCAGCCTTGATGGTTTTGTCACTCAAATTTAAATTTAACACAGAGAAGACAGTTTCAAATACCATCCTGCAAGGCGAGAGCAGGTGTTAACAGCCATGTACCTCTTCAGTCGAAAAAGCAGGATAAGATGCCACTCTATAAGATTTTTGAGCTTGTGCTTTTCTAACATGCCCTTTTTCTTAATATTTTCTGCACAATTTATCAAACCTATATTTATCAAAGGAAGAATATTATATCTCATAAAATGTAACAAAAATTATAACTGTGTGCTAGTGTGCGGAGTAGTTTTTGGCGAATAATCTCCTCTTTTCCTTCTCATAATTGTGCCTTATTTTCAAAGGCTGAATATTCCTCCTTATTCCGTCACATTAGTTTACTTTTTTATTTATAAAAATGTTTGTTTATTTAAATAATCTCTACTAAGTTCAATTTTTTTCTAGGTCCTTTACATGCATTTTTTATGTATTTATCAAATTATATCACAATCTGATCACTATTAGTGAACCTATTAGATGACAGCAAGTTCAACTGATCATCATTTAGGGAGTCATTCTGTAAAGCAAGAATTTGACTGTCGAATTCGCAGACAGAGGATTCCCATTATAAAGTCGTGACTGCCTCAATTCTCCCATTATAAAATCGTGACCGTGACAATTTTTTTTAAAGTTCTAGCTTTGATATTTCCTTTGTAAAGTCGCGACTGTGACAAAATTCTCATTATAGAGCCACGACTGCGACAGTAGCCGTCTATTGCGACTGTCTTTAGCTGGCGAATTCGGACCTTTACACAACAATTCGAACTTTACGGAATGACCCCCTTATAGTTTCTCAGTCCCTTGCTGCAAATAGCTATTGATTCATTGATACTATCAGACATGACTTAGATCTTTTTTTTTACATCTCTATTTACTTATATGGATTAGTAAATTAGATATGCACCATTTTTTAAATTGAAGTTAATTTGTTTTCTTTTCCTTAAACAAATTAATGATCATGGGTTCTAAATGAGATAGTGTTCTCAACAATGGGTTACAGGTAGGATATGTGACATACAGTTGTTGTATTGAGTAATAGTTCTCCTGAAACAATAAAAACAGAAAAGAAAATATGCAAGCACATAAGGGTTTACTTTTATGCTAATCTGATTAACCTTTCAAACAAATGGCAGTTTAAATGTCTTGAAGACCTTGGCTAACAGACTCCAAGCTTAGTCTATTAATAAAAATGCAACACAGTCACTTATCAAGATAAAGTCAAAAACAGAAGCTCTGTAACCCAGATGAAAAGTCCCAGAAAAGAACCCATGCACCAGTTTCCAAGTCTGGTTCCCAAACTAAGAAATAATAACTAAGTTATAAGTTCTGTCCTAGAATTCATGAAAGTGGTTACTAGGAGCACAGTATCTCTAGTACAGTGCTTCCATCTAAACTGATTTCCATCTAGTCTTTTTCTGGTAGGTATCCAGAAAAATAGTTCTGGGCTGCTGGGCAATAATAAGTTCAGGCAGCATTGCCTCCTTCCCTTGGTGTTTAACTTTTTTTTTCCAGTATAACTCCCTTTTCTTCATTGCCATCTTATCTTCAAACTGCATTATTTCACAGAGGGGTTCCCATTCAACAGTCAACAATTTAAAGTGGCAGCAGCCATTGGGCTGGTTTGAATGCTTTTGAATAGCTCATAGAGAAGGCAGCTCTCACGGTGATAATTATTCCTGAGGAGCTTGTTACTGGATGTCTGGAAACATGACCATTAACAAGTCAAAACATAATTCTTGGATAAAATATCTCACACTCAGTGAGCTGAATCTTTATATGCTTTCAACTTTCACTGTAACATCTTGCCCGAATGGATTTTTTATGCAGCTTGTCCCTTACCAAGCTGTTCTAGCCAGGGAGAGTTGGTAAAGGACTACTCCTCTAATTGAATTATGCTGGTTGCAATGTCTGGATGGCATTTAAATAATTCAGCTAAAATGAACTTTAACCCACCTCCCCCACTGCAATAATGTATGATTAGCATACTCATTAGACAAGCTGTCCAACATAATTCATGAATGGGATAATTCCATTGGGTGGCAATAAACAGCATAACAACAGAAGGTACATATCTCTATGGAGGAAGTGCTTTGGTAGTGTTAATTGAAGTGGCAATATTTAAGGGGTTAATCATTCTTCAATTTTAATAATTCCAGCACATTTCTAATAATTTCAGATATAAATTCATTCAGTCCCAGTAGACTGGTTGTTATTACAATGTGGTTTAAT
Source organism: Pipa carvalhoi (assembly GCA_021901965.1). Lineage (NCBI taxonomy): Eukaryota > Metazoa > Chordata > Amphibia > Anura > Pipidae > Pipa > Pipa carvalhoi. The sequence continues at coordinate 9,057 of JAKJJM010077992.1, forward strand.
GTTGTGCCAGTATTGAGGGAGTTAAGGGTGAAAGGGAGTTATTGGAGAAGGCCAACAACTCATGGTCCAACTGGATTTTAATCCAGCAGAGACCAAAGCAAAGTTAAGATAAAATATTATGTTTCTGCTTGAACAAAAAAATATAGGTAATAGATGTGGTAAATGAGAACCTTACTGTAAAAAAATATTTATTTTGGAGAAGATTATTTCTTCAAACAACAATTATTTATTTTTTTTTTGTGTTTGCCAAGTGCCAGTTGTTAAACATTTTTCTAGCACAGCATTGTATGTTCTAGTGAAACAAAGATTCTACTGTGCTGAGTTAAATCTTTCTTAGATAACACTATGTAAGCAGAACTGTACAATAGAAGTCTGAATGAACAGCAAATTCCTGTCTTTAGAGTTTTGGATTAAACTCCAGTGCCTGCTTTACACAATATTGTTGGCTTGCTAAACCTCTAATAGAGAGAATATAAGGATTTTATATTTGGCCATGCTCTATCTAGTACTACTATGTAACCAACATTCTAATGCCAGTCTACTGTGAAATTCTCCCCAGAATATATAAGTTTAACAGAAATAGCACCAAGACTGGTTAAGCAGAACTGTACAATGCTGAAACAACAACCTAGGGATTTAAGATTATATATTAGATGTCATGCTCTGGCCAGTTTGCTTGAATTTAAGTAAAGTATTGTGTTAGGTTTGTAATAAAGGGGAAGATAAACGCTCTTGGTATACATACAATGATATTTTTAAATATAGGGAAATAATAAAGCCAACCTTGGCTTGTTCAGACACAAAATTCGAGGGAAGTATTTCAAATTAAGTCTGGCACTGATTTATAAAGTCTCTGCAGGATTTAGGATATCCAGAATACCTTGGAGGAGGCGGAATACATAGGTCTCTGCTTACAGGCTAAGGAGGAGGAACTGTAGGACTTACAGGAACTACAGGAGAACATTTGGTCTGTAAGCTGGAAGACATGGATGGGGTGGTGGTGGCTGCTGCCTTGGGGCGCTCAATGGCCCGATTATACTATCAAGAAACTGAACTTGATTAGCAGGGAAGAGAAGGAGATAGCAGCCGGAAGACAGATACCAAAGAGAACCACAGTGAACTTGACTCTAGCTAATCGTAGGGCACTTACCTGAGCCACATTTATTTCAGTAACACAGTGCATTGTGCTACACAAGTTTTCTGGCCTTAGTATTAGGACTGGCACATGAATACTGCTGTAAATGGCAGTGTCCGTTTCTGTGTTTTGAGCAATCTATGTAACTGAAGAGCTTTTAATAGTAAGAAGGTACAGGCAATTTTATTTGCAGCAGAAAAGTTTTGCATTCTTTATAGTTAGAAAGGCATGTGGAGAATATCCATTCCTCCCCTACACCAGTGGCAGAAGGTACTGGGTCCTAGGAAGAGAATTCCTGTACAGAAGGTTTCCTATTCCCTTGTTGGGCAGTTTGGGCATCTGTGAACAATACCTAAGCATCTACTAGCTTATAGCTAGCTGTAAGGTAGATACCCTTATTGGGTGCAGTAGAGATGTTAGATGTAGAGATGAATTACGATCAGACTGGAGTGTCAGCCCAACCCAACAAGAAGTGAAAATATTCCTCTTCAGGGTTTCAGGTTTGGATCCTTGACTCATTTAGAGTTGCAGTGTCTAGTGTAAAAATCATATAACATTTCCTCTTATAAATTATGGATGTGAAGCCACAGAACTGTCACCATGAATTGTAGTCTTCCAATGTGAATTACCCAACTATGAAAATATTGATTGAATGGGTAATAAATGTATGTATGTATGAATAATTTTATTTATAAAGCACCACAAATTTACACAGTGCTGTACAATTCAACAATACAAATATAGTACAGACATGGGAAAAGTATAAAATACAATACAAGTGAAATATCACAAGGATACAACATTTTAAGTGCCAGGTTGTGGTTGACACAAGAGGTTGGAGGTCCCTGCCCCATAGAGCTTACAATCTAGATGGGAGGAAGACATTACATACACAGATAGAGGGGTAATAAGTGCTAA
>JAKJJM010078003.1:0-10687 GCA_021901965.1 Pipa carvalhoi
GGGGGGGGGGGGGGGGGGGGGGGGGGGGGGGGGGGGGGGCAGAGGCAGATGCAGAGTACTCACCTTCCTCCAGCGATGCCTCTCCACACTGATGAGGTAAGTTGAGCGCGACGGCTCTTCTCTGCTCCTTCGGATCTTGTCAGCTGTATTCGGCAGCTGCCGACAAGACCCGGAGGAGCAGAGAAGAGCCATTGCGCTCAGCTTACCTCATCAGTGTGGAAAGGGATCGATGGAGGAAGGTGAGTAGGAATTGTCTCGCGAGCCAGATGCGGCCATGAAAAGAGCCATATCTGGCTCGCTAGCCATAGGTTCCCGACCCCTGGTGTAAATGAACTTATAGTTGGGAACCCTGGTACTATACAGCCTGTGTCAGAATGATTTCATTTTGTATTCTTTATTTACTCTTTATTTCACAGTCTGTATTTTTTTATGGATATCTGTTTAAACTCTGCCCCAATTAAAACACCTTTGCCTTATGACTGTATTGTTGTATATTATTCCTTTTGCTCACCTATGTCTTCTTTTGTAGAAGCTACAGGTTATGAAGTAAGTCCACATGTAAAGCAAAATGGGAAGCTGGAGGATTTGCCAGGAACCACCAGTCCCCCCAGGACAACACTGCTGGGGACTATCTTTTCTCCAGTCTTCAACTTTTTCTCACCAGCAAATAAAAATGGTATGTGTAATCATTGCATTCACAATTGCTGCTATGCTGCATAATGCAAAACTGAAGCACAGTTTCTCTATACTAGTGGTTTTGATTAAGTTTGTTTAATGTTTCAGGCACATCTGGATCAGACTCTCCAGGACAAGCGGTAGAAGCTGAAGAGATTGTGAAACAGCTGGACATGGAGAAGGTAGATGAATTCAGCACCAGCACTGCTACAAATGGAGCATCTTATGCCAGTCAGGGGGCACCTGTCCGAAGTGCTGCTAGTAGTTGGTTAGAGGGAAATGAAGATTCTCCAGACAGAGACATCCCGCCTCTCACAGGTTAATAATAGACTTTTGCTGTGTATGTTGCATTTTTAGATTGTGAAAAATAGGATTGCAAAGAGTTTTATTAAATATTTTGATTCTTTTAGCCCCTGTGTCCCCTGAAAGTGGATACTCGTCAGCACATGCTGAAGCAGCATACGAGGAAGATTGGGAAGTCTTTGATCCGTAAGTGTTTTCCACTCTTATTTAGAGCACAGTGTTATAATCATACAGTACACCATTTATTCTGAACATTTTCTGGTTGCTGGAAATCACTGATCCCATGCAACCAGAAAATCAATTATGAGACTTTATCAATTCAAAAAATCTCTCTTAATAATTATGTTTCGCTCACACTCTGTACACTCTTTTCCAGTCTGTCCTTAAAATCACTGCCTGGATAACTGAACTTGGCAACCAGAGGACCATTTAAATGTAAAACTAAAGAGCTCTAAAATATAAAGAAGGTGGGGAGGAATGAAAACAATTTTGTAAATAATTTTTATAAAACTAGCATTTAAACACCCCTTTTAATTAATGTATTAAATAAATGCTCAGTCATTGAATCATTATGCTGTCTCTGAAGCAGCCAATGGCAACTACAACATCAGCAAGATTATTCTGTTTAGATTAATAGCTTTTTTCAGCCATAGGGGACACAGACACTGGGTAAAGATTAATTCTTCAAGTACGCACAACACCTAAAGGAGAACTAAAGCTCCAAAAACAAAAAAGCTATCTTAAAGTACCTTATTGGAAGCTGAATCGATGCAGCCACAGCTTCAGCTGTGCTGTAATTTCACTGCATAGAGGCAAACTTCAGAGCACTTAGGCAGACCCAGAAACCAGCGTGAAGCTCCTCCCACACACAGTATCACTGGTGGTGAAAAAGAGCGTTTACATCATCATGCTCATTGCTCCCCCAATGAGAATGCTCCTCTCACCAGGGCGCAATGAGGTAAACACTCATTTACATAAGGGGCAGGGCTCCTGTGACAGCCTAAGCGCTCTGAAGTCTGCCTCTGTGCAGTGAAATTACAGCACAGCTTTTTACAGGTTCGAAGACAACTTTTTGATGCAAAATTTTACATCATAAAGTTGTCTTCGATCCTGTAAAAATCAGCAAAAAGCTTAATAAATATCCGCCTAGGTCCCTGGCTGGGCTACAAGCCATTCCTGCACTTCCAATCTCCCTGAATAAATGCCTAGATGTCTTTTTACACTGAATATTCCGTTAAAGATGAGTTGAAGACAGCAACCATGGCTCAATTTTATGGAAGAGGTGAAAGAAAGATACCCTCTGTGTTGTCCTTTGTAGAAATTGGACAAATCCTCTGATTGCACAGATTAAAGCATTGCTCCAAGGACAGCACAAACTTTCTGTTTTTCTAGCACATGAGCAGCTTACTTCCTTTCTTTAGAGACAATATAATTCTCCAGAGAGAAAGTATCAACTTAACAGATTTTTGCCAGCTATTCCCTTTATTCTAAAGAAACCAGAGAGAGATGAGCTGTCCCTCCCTTCATTGACTTTCCAGTCTATTGCCTAAATCTAAAACATCTGCTATTTCTTTCCAAGACGCAGCCACATAAAAAAGAAGCAAAGGATAAGTGACTAGAGGACTTTCTAAGAGCAATGTTCTGTCCTGCAGGAAGGTCCCTTTATCCTATCCACGTTAACGCTTTGGTCAGTAAAGCTATATAAGTGTGTGGTTTCCTTCATGGCTTTCAGTCTGGTGCCACACATTACAAACTGGCACAATTAGATGCCCAGGCCAGGATGCCAGCATTTTTCAAGACCTCAATAAAGAGGGCAGATGCCATTTTCATATCACTTTATTACATTCTGATAAGCTCCTAAAACCCTTGCAGAGTAAATATTTGTGAGTATTACACATTATTGTTTAAGTGTTTCTTTTTTAGACTGCCATTGTACTAATTTCTCCCCACAGATACTACTTCATCAAACATGTCCCACCGTTGACTGAGGAGCAGCTGAACAGGAAGCCGGCTCTTCCTCTAAAAACCAGGAGCACACCCGAGTTCTCTCTTGTTCTTGACCTGGTAAGTATGTTTATTTACAGTGCAATACCATGTTTGGTCTTTCTGGATTCGATGTAACATTTTATATTATACCATTAAGGATGAAACCCTGGTGCACTGCAGCCTCAATGAACTGGAAGATGCTGCACTCACGTTCCCTGTGCTTTTTCAGGATGTTATCTACCAGGTAACATAATGCATGAGCATCGTTTCATTTGCATCTTTAACTTCCTGTTTCTGCAGCTCTGTAAAACAAGTTTTTCTTTTGTAGGTGTATGTGCGATTAAGGCCTTTTTTTCGTGAGTTCTTGGAACGAATGTCTCAGATTTATGAGGTAGGGTTGGTGCTCTGTTGAGAGTGCCTTCTTTTTGTCAGTCTTATTGTGGTATGGTTTAATCCTGTTTTTTTTTTTTGTTTTTTTTGTGGAAGATACATAATTGGGCAGTGGGAAAAGAAGTGTGCCAAAGTGGTTCTGAAATTAGATCTTTATTCTACTTTCTAATTATTTGTTACTTTTTTTTATATATAGATAATACTTTTTACAGCATCAAAGAAAGTCTATGCAGACAAATTACTGAATATACTGGATCCCAAAAAAAGGCTGGTCAGGTAATGAAGATTGTGTTTGCTCTCTTTAATTTCCATTTTTGTTTCTGCATCTGTGTAACTATTGCTGGGCCTTCATATTGGTAAACAGTGTTTGCTGTTTGTGGTTGCATTTTTTTTTTTTTATGCAGCATTTCAGATTTGGATTTAAATTTAAAGAAGAACTATAGGCTCGTTTTGCCAAGGGGTGATTTTCAATCAGTGACTTAAGCTCCAGCCCAGTCCCTGCTCTCTCTACTCCAATTTCTTCTTCTGACAGGTGCTCTGATCCTCTTCCTGTCCTGTTCCACTGCAAGCTCAGTAGCAGTGTTGCATCCAAAAGCTGCTTCTGCACTTGCTCTATTAGGAGAAAATGACTGGAAGTGGATCACCGTGCCTGTCAAGACAAGAAGACATTGGCAGAGTACGTAGAACAGGGGCAGCATTGGAACATGAGTTGCCGATCGGTGGGCATTTCTCCCTTGCAAATCATCCCTTGATGGAACAAACCTATAATTCTCATTTTAATAATCAGATTTTAAGTCCTTTTCACTCCATATTTGATGCAAGTCAGTCAGTGTCAGTATTTCTGACTGCTTGCATTCAAGTGACATTTTAGTTAATATGCTTATACCATGCAATCTGTTTCTCCCATCCCAATCTTTGTGGATTTGGGTGGCACTTAATGCCGTACAGTTCTGTTGTGTGTTAGTGATTTGTATGAAGTTTTAGATCACTAACCTGATAGACTTGCGTTAAAAAGAAACTGCAATTTTATCATTTATAAGGTTCAACTGCTAATGCAAACTTTGAATAATGCGTATATTGTGATATTTTTAAGAGATTAGATAAATTATCACTAAAATGCATTTTTTTTTTTTTTAAATGACCCCTTTTCAGTAAAAATGTAACCCTGAGCAGAAGTCCATATCACAGTGGTAGGCATTTAACATGAACATTCAGTTTGTTTGACCAAAAAAGGCTGTTGTGAATGGATAGTAAATCTGTCCAGCATCCCAGTATCTAGTCAAGTGGGTTGATTAGTGAAAACGGCAAACCATTAAAATATAAAAGTGCTAGTAGAGGTACGTGTTTTCAATCCGAATCCACTATCCTATATTACAGTAAATGTCACTTTTTGAAATTCAGAGTTAAAAATGTAGTTATAATCAAAGATGGAGAACCCTTTTAAAGAACCAGGAAAAGCAAACAACTATTTGCATTGACATGGTAGAAATTACTTTGCAGTGACTCTAATAATCTTCCATTTGAAGGTTAATGTCTAGATTTTATTGCTTTGTGTCCTATCTCTCTTTCTGTCCGTTGAAACCATCTTTTATAAAAAAAAAATTTCCCCTGGGGTATTTCCTTTCAAATTCCATAGAAAACAATGGGACTGTGTTGGGGTTTATTTACTTAATAAATGATGGCTGTAATCATCAGCAGTAGTCTGTAAAGTTTACATTGTGAAGCTTGATTTTAAAGAGATGCATTACTGGACCTTTTAAATAAAGCTTTTGTCCAAGGAATGCACAAATAGGGCTGTCCTTGCACTTAAGTATGGAAGAAGGCTTAGGTGTAATCAGAATAGTTTCTTCTTAGCTTTTCATTGTGTGACATGTGACTTATTTTTCTTAATTTTGTTTTAGGATGTTTGTTAGGTAGGCAGGCTTTTAGCAATTGTTTGTTCATAAAAGATGTCAAACAGCTGATGAAGACTTGTTGCAGGCAACACTACTCCAACTAGCCGTACAGTTAAGCATTTAGTTTTACCAATGAAATGTAACAATTGTTTGCAAGGTAATGTCTCTTTAGACATGAGCCTACATGACTTACCACATAGGGGGCAACTAATCACATGTATATCAGCTCCCCCTAGGTTTATTCTCCACTATTAAATTTGCCTTGTGTGATGGGCCAAAATAATGTAAGTTTCATATTTAATCCGCATGTGTATATGTAACATAGTAACTGACTGAGCTCAGGCTGTCATATGACTTTGTTAAAGCACAATTAAGACTTTAAGCTAGTCCTGGTCTTTTACCCCTTTCTCCTTTTTGTTTTTATGTGCAGACACAGACTTTTCCGGGAGCACTGTGTGTGCGTCCAAGGGAACTACATAAAGGATCTTAACATCCTTGGAAGGGATCTCTCAAAAACAATCATCATTGATAACTCACCACAAGCCTTTGCATACCAGGTGAGAGGAAGCAGAGCAGGTCCTATTATTGATGGATTTTCATGGAAATCCCAGTATGATATTGTGCTGCTTGGGATAAGTTAATCTGAACAAAGGTTACATTTATACGTTTTAAATAGTGCTTTTTCTTGTGCAGTGCTTTTTCTTGTGTTGGATTATATGGTGTGGACAGGCCAACAAAAAGTTTCTCATTTGTCACTGTCCTTAAGGTCCATTTAAAAGCTTGTCTGTGGGAAGCAAGGAGTATTCTTAGCTGAAGGTTAAACCATTCAACTAAGACTTAAATAAATCAAGAAATCACAGATGCCAGACTTCAATGCAAATCTGAGTGGGTGGGGCTTAAGAGCAACTGACATTGTGGCTCCTCCAATCAGATCCGTCAAGTCACGATCTGTGAATGTCAGGGTTGCATCTCCAAAAAAACACACAAAAAAAATGAAGCATGGTTATGTGCTGTATGTCGCCAACATGGTAATACTTAATGGATGCAGTTGGAGAAGAAAATCAGTGTTTTATGATGCAGTACGGTGAACAACATTTTGCAGCATTAGATGACTAAATGTTTAGTTTTCCTTTAAATGCTGTTCCCATTAAATGTGATTCTTGTAGTCAGCCCATTTATATATTTACATACTCAAAGGAATTTCAGGGAAATTTCCACTTGACAAAAGGATTTTTTTTCCTCTTTACAGCATGGATGTCCCCTTGACTAACCCTTTTGCTGTTGATTCCTTTGGGTAGGTAAAGATGTTTTTCTTGTCTAATGTCAACATGATGGTTGAAGTAGACATACTAAAGTATACTTTTACAATTGGATGCCTATTGTAACTGCAGTCACTTTTTAGCTTAAAAGTGATACTAAAATCACCATTTCAGAAACATGACTTTTCTGATGACCTTTTTTGATGTCTTTGACCAATGTAGAATGACACGTTGTCCTGTTTTTTTTTGTTTAGTTTTATTTGTAAGGCACCAACCTGTTTCTTGGTTCATAATAAGCAGACAACCTAATGTGCACAGTGTAAGGTTTTTAATATATTTTATACAAATGTAAAAAACTTTTGAAGATAATTCCTATATTATGACTTTTGCAATGTTACATACTTAATTTACTTTCCCTTCCTTGGTGATTCTCATAATCCCAAATGTTTAAATAAAATCTGTTAATTCATCTGGTATTTCAGTTGATCTTTTGAATCTGACAGTACTGTGACTGACTGGATGGAGCAAGGTTGTGAGGGGGAGGGGGGGTGGCAGCGGCCATTAAAGTTTCCCCCCTCATCATAGTGTCTGTGCAGTATATTTGCCAAGTTGGCTGTTTGAAGCTTCAAACTGGTTAAAATGTACCTTTTTGTTTGCAGCTTTCAAACGGAATACCCATAGAAAGTTGGTTCATGGATAAGAATGATAAGGAGCTGCTGAAGCTTGTCCCTTTCCTGGAGAAGCTGGTAGAACTGGTAAGCAGTACTTTTGTGACTAGGAATTAGATATTCCATTTTGTATTGGTTGAATAGATGGGCATTCTCTGCTTAAAGAGGAACTAAACTTTGCCTGAATCCCAAATTAAATCATTGTGGTCTGAAAGGTAAGAACACAATAAAACTTAAGGCTGGGTTCACACTATTCGTTTCTGCACTGCGCATTTAAAAAAAAAATATTCATTTGAACTTACCTGATCCAATCACACTATCTAGACCGTGTTTCTGGGGAGTGCGTATCAGTGCGAAGAATGTGCTGACGTAGAGGGAGAGGTCAGACTGTGTCGGGTAAGAACATGCGTGAGTGTCTCAGAAGAGGGAGTGTCTGAAACGGCAAACTGGATGCCTTGTACTGTTAGGAACAATGCGATGCTGGAGCAGTTTTGTGTTCTTTTCTATCAGACCTATTGATTTTAATAAGGGAGTGGAGCCAAATTTAGATCTACAACTTTTGGTCAGATGGTGGGAATTTGCCAGAGTTCTTCATTTTGAAGTTGTGCTGCATGAGATAACTGGTTTAACTTCATAAAACTTCTTAATGTTTTCTCCGTACAGAATGAGGATGTGCGGCCTCATATCAGAGACAGATTTCGTCTGCATGACTGCCTGCCCCCAGACTAAAGAGAGCAACGGTGAGACGCCTGCAGGACTCCCGGACTAGAGATGGCAAGAATAAGATGCCTGCAGGGAATGGAGATGCAGGACCCCCTGGACTGAAGCAAACCTGTACACAACTCTTTGCCATTACAGCTGAAGGCGTGATTATTTGCTGTCTGATAAAGGAACGGTTTTTCCCTTGATGTGTTGTGTTGTCACTACACCAGGCAGCTTCTCCTATTCCCAGGATTTGTCACTTCTTAGACACTTTGGTGTTTGTGAGCCATGGCAAACATCTAGTCACTTGTCTGCCAGCCTACCCATGTCACTCGGAACAGCCACTGAGAGCTTGTCACTCTCGGATTTAATGTACACGCTGATCCTTAGTATAGTTTTACATTATCCATTCCTTGTATTTCAGCCGCTTGGATCTGTTCTACAGTAGCCAAATTTTACTTTTTTTTTTTTTTTGCATTTTACTTTTTGGCTGTTTTTATTTTAATGCTTGCAATAATGTATATTTGTTTTTTTAAAGACAAAGTAAACAATCTATTTAAGCTTCATTTAGAAATACACCATATATCATTTTTTTTTTTTTTTAAACCTTCCTGTAATCATCTTAGTACATGTTTTTAATATAAAAAGATTTTAAAAGTGAATAGCCTGGGAATTTGGCCAAATGTGTACAGAGAAGGGAGTACCTGTTTGCGGCTCAGTACAGAATGGTGGAGGGGTCCCTATATATTCTTCCCCATTCGTCCACAGCTCCTGGTACTGATGCAGCTACTATAAAGGGTGGATATTTTTGTATGATGTGGTCTTCTGTCCCTGCAGGGAAGGGGTTGGGAGGGTGTATTTCAATGCTTTCTCTGGTGGGTGTACTTGTAAATGTTTGGCTGTGCACTTGCTGCATTCACACAAGAGATGGCACTTTTTTTTTTTTTTTTTTCTTCCTAAAGAGAGGTTTGACTTTTGTATGCTTGTTCAGAGAGTACAGTATTGGAAATTAAAGAGCTCTACAGAGGAGGCTGTTCATCCTATTGTTTCTATGTATATTACCTGTTTAACTGTATGCCATTTATTGTATAAATTACACATGGATTCATTTTCCAGTCACTCCTTAAAATAAGGAGTTTTTTTTAGTAAGTTTTTAGGAAAACATTTAATTTTTGTATTTTTGATTTTAAAGGAAAAAAAAAGCATGAGTTATGTCATATTTTCAGTGTATTAATGAAGATTTTAACCTTTTCTCTTGGTGGCTGTTTTATTCCATTCTGTCTGCGTTATTGGTGCAATGTGTAGCGATTTTTGTTTTACAAGAACTGTTTCTTATCTGCGGACAGACATCCACTTTGGTTCAAGGATTCCTTTGTTTAAAGGGAACTGATTGAAACAGGACAGCTTTTTAAAAATTCTTTTATTCTTAATACAGAAATTTTTTTTGTATATGAATACCAGGTATTTGACCTGCAGGTTGTGCTTGGCCACCTTCAAATTGTGTGAGATCTGAAAATAAAATACATAACGATACCTTTTGTAAAATATGTGGCACTTTTATCTCTCAACTGCCTTCCAGTATATTAGAGCCTATTTCTATCTGTAGCTTCTAGTTTATATTGTCAAAATTACTTTATTTTTTTAACTTATGCAAAGAACAGGTATAATAATATATATGATGTCTGAGAAATAAGCTGTAATAACAGGCCCCCTTCCCTACATAATAGCTTACTGTCATAAACTGGAGTTAATTTAATCAACTACAATACAAAAGAAAAGCAGTTTCATCTTTTTCTGTTCAAGCAGGGTAACAAAGTATATCAGAGACCTCTCCTAATCCCATTGTTTCCTATGGTGCATTAGATTATACATATTTAGGATGTGTGCCTGAAAGCCCTATTTTTAACGATAAATAGCTAAATAATATACTTTATAGACACAATTTAGAATTTTTGATAGCACATATTAAATATATAATAACTCTAAATTCACTGGAACCTTTTATTTTTTTGGTGTTACTGTCCTTTTAAGAAAAGAAATGAAGTCTAGTTTACCTGATAGTGTATTAAAATGAAATTAAGTTTATAGGTCCAGGATCGAGTTAAGTAGTGTAAAGCAATAATGTGCTCTGTAATAGAAGCCCTGGAGTTTCCCTCTTATTGTACCTGGCTGAGTATAATAAATAAACACACATGCTGCTCTCTACAGCACGCAGAGGTTATTTCTACTGCTTCCAGACCAAGATGAGTTTGTTCATAGTCATGATACTTCATGAAATGCCTTCTTTTATAGTTGAAAAGTACAATAAATTGTTTATCGCCTTTCTAATTATCAACCCTATGTCAGGTTCCCTAAATGTCACTGCTATTCATATAGATCTACATAACATTGTGTGCATAAGCAGCATATATGCTTGACAACAGAAAAAATCTTTTTTTTTCACACCATGACTGTTTGTTTTTACTTAAAGGACCTATGATATTTAGGTGAGCATAGCAACACAATCCTCAGCATAGCATAAACATTGTATAAAGGTAATGCTTAAATAGGAGCGAGGAAGAAATGTCATTAAAGTACCGTATTTTCCGGCATATAAGACGACTGGGTGTATAAGACGATCCCTCAACTTTTCCAGTTAAAATAGAGAGTTTGGGATATATTTGCCATATAAGACTACCCCTCTATTTCCCACACTGTGCTGCCAGCCCCACAACCCACTCCCACTGTGCTACAGCCACAACCCCCTACCATTCAAATCTGCCTCCACCCCACTGTGCTGCCCCCTCCTTCCTACCCTTTGCAGGAGGGG
>JAKJJM010078015.1:0-17466 GCA_021901965.1 Pipa carvalhoi
GCTGGATAATTAAGTACAGAGCACTGATAACCTCCCGTACTAGGCAGACATTTTTTGTCTAATGTGGAATGTGATGTAGTCTAATGTGTCTAATGTGGACTAACGGTGAATCTGTAAATCTCCTGCTTCCCAGTGAGGACAAAAGGTCAACACACTAATTACACCAATAGCAAATAGCAGCTATTGTTCTCGTGTTACAGAGTTGAAAGAGGAGAAAGAGAACATGTCAGCTCCTGTTAGAACTGAGGAATGAAGTTACCAGCAAGATTTAACCCTATCCTAAACCTTTTTTTTTTTAACTATTTGTGGTAGCAATTGGCTTAGTATAAAGGAGTTTTATATGTATGTGGGCAGTTATATTGGCACTATAGTTCTTCTTTAATCTGTACCTTTCCAGATGTTGCTGGACTACAACTTCCAACTCATTTCATTCCACAAGTTTAACCCTGAATTTTTACTAATCACAAAATCTGAACACATTTTTGCATTTTATACACACATGAATATTGCAAGATTTAAAATATTTGTATTTGATGTAGATTATCTGAAAGGGTTCCAACTTTACATTTTAGGATTCATGTGAGTCATGGGACATGTAATATAAAATCCTTTTTAAAGAAATATTTGCATATTACTTTTCTCTCTCCAAAACATAAATTTATATAAAATATGTGAGTGAAACGGATGGTGTAATAAATCATTTTTTACTTTCTGGTTTAATCAAAAAGCAGAAAAATGATTTATTGCAGCATCAACTTCAAACCGTGACAAAAGCCCCATTCTGAAACCCAAAATGTAATGCTGAAATAAATCATTTTGCTTTTTAAGTCTTTTTAGTGGAATAGCTTCATTTATATATTTTTTTATTGTATTTTATAAGTCGCTAATAATGAAGTAAGCATCACATTTTTTTTTACATTACTTTTTTTCCATCGTAAATGCCTATTACGGCTTCAAACAATGATTTAATGCCCTACTAACAATCTCTTAGCTAACCCTTAATCATGTTTAAATGTTAATTGGTTAGAAGGGAAACATTTGCAATAGTTTTGGCACAGCTGAACCCATTTATTCTGCTCAATAAAAAAAACGTAAATTCTATTTTCCACTTGTTAAAAGGTACAGAATCTAGCGGATTAGAATTTATAAAGGTTATTTTTAGATTAAAAATAAAGCTGAATAAAAAACAGACACGGCCGATGCTTACAAAGGAAGTATGGTATTAGCTGGAATTGTGCGATATTAAAATGGTGATTCCATTCTTAAAAAGCACATTAAGCACCAGGGAAGGCCTGGTACTAAGCTTTAAATACTTATATATGTATAACCTTTTATACCATCTCTCTATCTGCAATGGCCTGGTACTAAAACATGAACTGTGATGCCTAGTGTCCAGGCTTCTAATTGGCTGGCCCTCAAAGTACATAAAATACGAAGTGCCTTACCCAATTGTGGTAGATGTCAAGAAGCCAAGAACTGGCAGCAGGACATCCTGGTTAATTTTAGGCAGAATGTCCATCAAGGTTGTGTCCGAGAGATAAACAATAATCTTCTGGGTCAGAGTCACAGCAGCCAATAGACTGGCTTCCTTTCGGCTATTAAGTCTGCAGCCGCTGCTATGCGCCACCTGAATGTATAAAACAGACACATCTGGACTTAGCCCAAGTGAACGGAAATGATCAAACAAGCAAAGAACAGGTAACATGAACAGACCAATTCAGCTTATAAACATATAGGTTTACATATAGGTTTACATATAGGTTTACATCAGGAAGGTCAAAATATGCACCAACACACAAGTCCCTAAAAGGCAATGGAAGAGAAAAAAATGTAATTAGAAGAAAATACTTATACTAAACATTAAATTTCCTTACAAAACTAGCTGTTCTGATTTAACCAATTCAGTTCTGTCATAAGAAACATTTAGCCCAAATGCTGCACCCAAAGGGAGAGCCTTTTTTGAGGGATAAATATACAGAAAGAACTGAGGAACAAGTGTAAAGGCTCACTATCAGGGGAATTTATCAATGGGGGCACACTATTCAGAAGTATAGTAACCTATAACAACTAATCGGAAGTTGTCTTATATTATTCTTGCTTCCTTATACCAGAGAATGCTGACTGGCTGCTGTGGGATACTAGACCTCTGTAAAGGATTCCCCTGATGAATTCCCCTGTATGCCTTTTATATGCTGTTAGTGCATGTAATTTACATGCCTCTTAGCATTCTTTTAACAACTGCTTTAGGAGAAAATTGTGACCCTATATAGAATATAGTTTGCAAATCAACTCAACCGACACAACACAAGTGCTTCAGTTTCAGTATCTAATGCTTTTAATCAATGTAAAATGACAAGCCAAGCCAGACAAATGAGTTTCAACTTGCAATCTGTAACTGCTAGTACACAGTTTTAAAAAATAAATTCCTAAATATAAATAATAAAAGTTGAAACTAATAAAGTCCTAAATGAAACATAATTCATTAAGGGAACACATAAGTAACAAAACTGTGGGAAAGTGGCAGATCGCAGATTATTAAAGGAAAAATACATGTTTTAAAATGTACAGTACAAAGGGGACTTTTAGCCTAACACTCACAGGAAGCCTTACTGAACAGACAGCTGGGTCCTACCCTTAATGACATGTAAGAAAGACACAGTTCAAATGGCTCCATCCTTCTTAGTTTTTTTGCCAAAACCGATGGCAGAATGTAACAGAATGGACAGAAGGCAGCATGGAGAGAGTGTATCATCTGTCTTGAGGACATTCAAATTTACATCTCCGCCCTTGATCTATAAATTTCCCTGAAAAAAAGTGTATCAATCTGGAATCTAATTTGCAATCTCCATTCCCTCCAAAGAGGTCACCCAGAACGCTTGATGACAATCCCTGCAAATGGAAAATTCACACACTGTACAATAAGAATCATTTGGAAAATGTGCATAGCTGGAACTGAAACTACATCACAAATAAAGTGTGAACAGTAGCAGTTGTAAAATGGTCATGTCAGTTTGCGATGGTGTTTGACAGCTTTTTTTTTTTTTTTGACAAGTGATAATTTTAAAAAAAGAAACATGGCAGTGAACTGCTGGTGTGGCTCCTGTCTTAAAGGACCAGGAACACCCAAAAATAACATTTCCAATTGGATTGGCATTCACATCTAGTACAGAACAATGCAGACTGAATATATAGGCGCTATCAATATATTGTCCTTTAACCTATTTTTATGCTGTCATCATCTTAATGCCAACCACATAAACTGCACACTTATTAGTTTAGATGTACTGCAGCATACAAATGTAAAGTTTACTATAGAACCCAGACGGCTATGGTGATTAGGAAATTCAATATAGCATGTGGATAGAAGCAGACACTCACTGATAATCCAGTTCCTTTATCATCTGAATGTCCTCTCACTAACACAAACTATAATTCACTAGAACTGAACTCAATTTTCCCACTTTCTCAATCACTGCAAACAACTTCATATTAGTATCTTGCTGCGTTGGTGTCACATTAGACCTAAACCACTTTTACTGTAGATATTCAAACACTCAACACAAGCCCTGACCAGCTAACTTCAGCCCCATTACAGCTCATCCTCCGCATCATGCCTTTCACCTTCCCCCCTACCCATAGGCAAAGGTTTAGTGGGGTTTAGATTCCCCCAAATAAAATACCAGTTGGCATATACTGATATATAACTTGTCATTGTTGGAAAACGCAGGATGACATTAGCTTTCTCAAACCTGAACTTCTTCCACTTTTACCACAATTAGCTATAAAGCCACCCTGCACTATAAAATATTTAACTCAGGCTGTAGGGGCTCACATTAAGCTACAATCCACTCTAAGTGTATATCCTTTGTTGCTAGATTTTTTAGGCTTTTTACCTATATTATTGCAATCTCATTACTCTATACAGTAAGCTCTTGTGAACTAGGTCATCTACCTCTCTGTCTCATACAGGTTAAAGTTCACAATTGCCGTATATCTACTGTACAGCAGAGATTACATGAAATAATGTATCATAATGTGGTTTATATGTATATTATGTGTAATTAATAAACAATTGGATTATGACCTGATAGATAAATATATTTTTGATCTTATAGTCTGTGCTTCCAACTGCTCTGCTAATTTCATTTGCTACTGAGAGCAGAGCAGGACCACAATACCGTTAGCGCTATGTAAGCAAACAGTACCAGAGAGTTTGACACTATTACCGGGTCACTCTGCTGACACAGTAGCACTTTTAATTAATTTAATACAGACACATTACATTTAAATGCCAAACCAGCATACATAAAGAAGGATCTCATCCTGTTTCCTTATGCTTTTTTTATCATCAAAAATCATGGATTTATAACAATTTAAAACCACAAAAAAAAAGATTATATATACACACACACTGAAATATCTGCTCACCTACGTTAACCTACCAGGTAGCTGATGTAAGGCAGATATTGATATGTTAGGAACGGCTCACCATAGAGGTGAGCCATATACATGAGACAGTCCAGCACAGGTTTAGACACCTGGTCTCCATGCACGGGCTTCTTAACATTCATTAGGCTATTCTCCTCAGTGTTAGACACAAACTGTTGTCGCTGGTAACCTAAGTAAAAAAAGAATGCACAATTTGAACATTTTAAAAAAGGTTGAAATGTTTACCTGTTTTTTTTTTTGTTTTTTTTTGCATTACAAAAACAAAAAGATTTTAATAATAACAATTACCATACTACCATTTCTAAACTGTTCTTTAAATAAAAACACAAAGTAGAAATTACCAACATAACAGGATGTGAGTAATCTCAGCAGATTCCTGGCAATGGAACGCGAGGTCACCGTCGGTCCGAGTTTGGCAGCGAGCCATCTCACCATCTTACATGCCGTATCTGTAAAACAAATAAGCATTGTGATACACAGATCATACAGGAAATCTGCCTGCTCTAGCTTGATAAAACCAGTTGTTTTAGTCATGTGTTAAAGGGCAACAGGCAGGCAGTTCAGCAATATGTAATAATATAACAGGCCTGTTAAATGTCCATTATACTATGCAATTATAGACAATTACAGACAATAAATGGTTTGTATAAGGATCTCTCCATGTGCGCACACACAGGACATGTATCATGCTGGGAATTTAAAAGAAAATAAAGAAAAAGTATATCATTTCAATAAAGCATATAATTTACCTTTTATAGAGAGAAATTACCACCAGGATACAGTGATACATTGCCTTAAAGGAGAACTATAGTCAGGTTACATTCATCCCAGTAGTTGTTTCATCTTAAGCTGGATAATTTATTACTCAGGCTTGTAAAACTCCCATAGGAGGCAGACATTTTTGCAGACATTTTGTCTAATGTGAAATGTGACAGTTGTCTAATGTGGACTAATGGAGAATTGGACTCCTGAGCACAGTTAGCTTATCTGTGTAATCTCCTGCTCTTCCAAACATTAACAGTGGGGTCAAAAGGTAAGCACACCAATTAACCAATAACAGTCTCTTCTCCTTGCAAGAGAGAAAGGGGAGGGGAAGTGGGGGAGGACAAAATAGAACTGCACAATGAAGTTACTGGCAAGAATTAACCCTTCCCAAAACATTTTTTTTTTAACTATTTGTGTCAGCAATTGGCTTAGTATAAAGGAGTTTTATATGTATGTGGGCAGTTATATCGGCACTATACTACTTCTTTAAAACAATATATTTATTTTTATGCTTGCTTAAGGAAAGGTTAACAGTCTCTAGCAATGTAGCTGTCCTGCCATGCTTTATTACTGACATACAGGCTATCTTTATAACAGAGAGATAGGTACAAAGGCAGAATAATGTATTTTTGCACAGTTAATAAAAATCATGTACCTTCAGTAACAAAAAAAACAAAAAAAAAAAAACAGTGCAGTTTATGAAGGTGTTAAAAATAAAACAAGTTTATCCAAAAATTAAAGATTTGGGAATAATATCCCTTTAAAGAACAATTTTTGCAGCCCTTCACTAGCAATTGGTAATTTCATTTTCCCAATAATATGTTTTTGCCTTGCCCCTCCCCATTTCCCACCATCCAGTTCATCGCCAGGCTTCTCACACTTACAAACCACTGTCTTGCCTTCATGCAGCTTGCACAATCTGGTCATGTTGCCAATGTTTAAATTCATATTTCCCATTGTGATGACACAGAGAAAAGTCAGGCATAATGGGTTAAGGACTGGGGCTACCAAGACCTCCCCCCCTGCTCAGACATATGACATTATGAAGCTTGCTTTCACAAAAAAATGATAATGACAAACTATATTGACTGCAAATTAGAAAGTCCTTAAATTACACTACAACACATTTACTGAGGGTGTGAGGAAAGGTTTAGTCCACTTTAAGTACATATCACTGCTAGGAGTTGAAGTCCAACTAATGTTAGGCCTTAAGGTTAAGCATTTATCATGTACAGTGTCTGAGAGGGCTAAATGTTAACAAATTATAATTAGTGATGAGTTTAAAGCAGACAAAACTCAACCTAAAACACTGAAAAAGGTTTCAAAATAAAACTAAACGCAAGGCACACGAATGCCAATATAATAACCTAGCACCAGACACTTTCTCCTGGAATATTTCACATGTTCACGTGCTCTTGGGAATGGTACTCGATAAAAAGGAAGATAGCAGCTTTGTTGTTTATGGTTCAGTGAATACACTGAGACCACAATGGAATTCACATTAAATTGTACAGGCAAATATGTAGCCCATTTGTTTTACTTTGCAAAAAAAAAAATCCATCTGCAACTTCTGCATTCCTAGAATGTCTTCAATAAATACAAACAACTAGTTCTAAAAAATAAATGCAGTATCATTGTATTCTGCTGCAGAGTTGTGTTTACATGTATCTCTAAAACTTTCCACCATTCTAATGAAGTTATCTCTCGGTGTTACTCGTAACTGTGCTATAATTCATAACTGTCTGTAGGTGTGGTACAGCATGCCTGTAACTGACTGATAGCCTAACATTTCCATTTCTACATATATGCAGCAAAACAAGAGAGAGGGAAAAGAGACAAACACAAGGGGTGAAATTTAATAAGCCCAAAAAGACTTTTCCAAATTGGATTTTTTGATGGAAAGGTATATTAGCCATAGGAGAGATGGTTACCTTTCCATCGAAAAATCCAATTTGGAAAATCAAAAAGGAAAACTTCCGTGGGATCATCTCACAGGGGGATTTAATAAACCCGAAAAGACAAAATAAGAGTCTTTGCAGGCTTATTAAATTTCGCCCAAGAAGAGATAATTTTTATAGAAAATCTAATCACACCAAACAAAAATATAAAAGCACTTGTTATGTTCTTTTCAAACTACGATATATTTATTTTAAATGTATATATAATTTAGTTGTATTAGAAAACCATTACCAAGTAAGCTGTAAAACAGAATGAATTCCAGCTTTATACACAGTAACTAAATGATCACATTCATTTCTGGCGCTAAAAATGTTCAGTAATACTGATCAAGGCACAAATGAAATTTAGTATCCACGGTACAGTCAAAGAACCAGTGGCATAAGCATGACGTACAGTGCCCTCCTGCCACATTGATTGCGCCCCCCACCCCAAAACTACCCCTCGCCTCTATGTGATTCTTTAAAAACTGGTGAGAGTTGGTGACATCATGTGTGCATGCAGGTGGTGTCCCATGCTGTGCATGTATAATCAAGTATTGCAATTCAGTGGAGTTGTGCACCTTATAAAAGAGCAAAGATCACTGACTAGCTAGATTTAATCAGCTGTATAGAACTGTGAGCCTATGGCCTTTGGGTGTTTTGAGCTTCAGTTCTGCAAATCTTTGGGTTTTTTTTTTAATGTCACTGAAAACAATTTACACAAAATAACTACAATAAGGATCTAGGCATTGCTTGTTTGCAGATCTGAAATGCACAACATAGCCAATGAATAATAAAGTGGCCAGTAAAATATCAGTGCTGACATCCATATCCCAGGATTTGGGCAGTGATAAAAACCAGTTTACAGTGTAATTTTACATATTTAGAGAGTCAATTTTCCCAGGGGGCACATCTGTGAACACAATCTGAGCTATTCCCAGCTTTGTAGTTTACTACCTTTGGCTGAATTAATGTAGTTTTTCTTTACTTAGAATTTTTAGAGTAAGATTTCCCTAGAGTTTATTAGGGTTAGAATATTAAAATATGCACAGGCTCACCCCAAATAAGCACAAAAATTCTCTAGTCATTGAATGTAGAAGACATGCTTGAGAACATTCTGTCTATGCTGTGGTTTCCATGATAATTAACAAGTAGTCTACATAGATTATGCATGATGACTCAATGGTAAACACTGCAACCCTGCACACCATAAGCACAGAATGTGTTTATGTGGGTTTCCTTCCTTCCCTTAATGCATTTTGCGTACCAGCGATAGAAAAAATAAAGCTGTAAGCTTAACTGAGGCAAGGACTGATGTAAATGGTTAAATGCTTTCTGTAAAGTGCTGCATAATATGCTGATGCTATATAAATAAGGCATAATAACAACAGTGCCCCAGGAACAGACTGCAGCAAGATTAGTAAAAGGCTATAATTATAAATGCATTGTGGGCATTTTATTTCATGTATCAACGACTTTGATGTGGAAACACAGATTACAGGGCCATTAATGTGGTTTTCTCAGGTTGTTATATATAACAGCAGCTCTAAAATAAAACCTAATGAAAAACCTTCATGGCTGTATCTATGGCAAAATCCCCAAATTAACATTTTTTTTTGTGGTAACCTGATCTGGCTTATGCAAGAATTTTTATTCAGAAAAGGTGTTAATCATAGAATGTGGCGAGACAGAGTAAAAGGTAGTGATAGAAACTTGAATTTTGCTTATGCTTCTTGCTTTACTCCATTATAGCCACATATGCCCGAGGAAGGGAATTTTCCTCCGAAATACAGTGCACGTGTGCATAATCAACTTTAACTAATCCTACACTAAACACTCAAAGTTAGTAATGTAACTATTCTAAGTTAGGCTAAGACCCATACTATTAACCTAGCTTCAGGAATCCGCCTTTACATGTCACACAGGGTAAGCAGTACACCCTGTATGACATGTAAAGACTGATTCTCCCCTTCCCCCATATCATAGCAAAAATGAAGTGGATAAGCTAACGGGCGAAATCTATTAAGCCTGAAAAGACTCGAATACTCAGATTCGAGTCTTTGCGGGCTTAAGCTTGCGAGATCATCCCGCAGGGATTTTGCTTTCCGAATTCCGGAATTGGATCTTTCAATCGAAAGGTAGCCATCTCTTCTATGGCTACTAAAACTTTCAATCGAAAGATCCAATTCCAGAATACGGAAAGCAAAATCCCCATAGGATGATCTTGTGGGATCATCTCGCAGAAATCTTGCGAGACATTTAATAAGCCCAAAATGACGAAATCACGTCTTTTCAGGTTTATTAAGTATCGCCCTAAGAATGATATTGCAGCTTATATTTCTATATTGGTCGCGTTTATCCAAAGTTTCCTTGCAGTGGTTTCTCTTGCGAGGTACCATTTCATCAAAATATGCATTCATGCAACAATTTAGCTTTTTTAAAGGAGCTGAATGTACTGTGTATACTAAATCCACAGAAACACACAGATCAATGGGCGTTAGAGAGTTAAACTCCTGCAGTTTACAAACACATTAGCATGCAGGCCGCAGGAAAATGCAGCCAGACATGAGAAAATAACAATGAAAAGGACCAGAGAAATAGAATCATATAAAATGAAAATACATTTCAAGTTATCAGTGAAAATAAAGAAAATAAATTCGTACCTATCAAGATCTTTTGTTCTTTCTCTTCTGTTTGGTTATTAAAGTCTTGCTCCTCCAGGTCATCCTCTTTGTTTTCATTAGCCAAGACAGTTTCAGCAGAAACATCAGTGTTAACAGACAGTGTTAATTCAGATGGTCCAGGGGAGAGTTCCCTTTCCTCTTCATCTTCAGATTCCTCACTTTGCTTCAAATCCTGACTGCTGTCTCCAGATTTCAAGCTACCTTTCTCCCTTAGTGAATCGCTGTCTGTGACTTTTTCATCCCCAAGGGAGACTTCACTTGCACTGCTCTTGTCACTAAGTCTCCCCAAACTAAGAGACTCTGCCTCTTGTGGCTGAAGAGGGTCACTTACATACAGAGTTCCTTGAAAATCCTCATTTTCTGCCAGATAAACCTGATCATGGAATGTTACCCCAGAGGTATAGTCTAGGAGTTCATGTGAGGATGCACTATGATCTACACTATTTGGTCTTGTATCTCCAAAGTCACATGACACTGGGCTATCGCTACCACTCTCTTCATCCTCAGCTGTTCCAGAGAGTAATTTCCCCTCATCTCCTGAGCTCTCCACACCTACAAGAATCTGAAGAACATGGGTAAGTAAATGAGAAAGGAATGCTTGCAAACCCAAGCGTACTATTAACTGTGCAACAAAACAATCTGTATAAAGGTAAAATCTTCCATTAAGATTCAAAGGATTTTCATAAACACAAATAAGTGGTTTCAACAGATACTTATTGGAATTTTTAGGACCCAAAGCTTTGGCTACAGGCTCAAATAGATACCAAGCTGCATAGACAGCAGTGCTTTCATCAGTCATCAAAGATAAGACAAAAGGAAGTAATATCTCTAACCCTTCGGGGTTGATGTCATACAGAATTTTATCCATTTGCTGCCACAACTGAAAGACAAGCTCCCGACCTTGGCATTCATCCTGTGTACTTCTTGACTGATAAGTCAAAATGAACTTGTGCAGGTTCGGAAAGTATGTAGGAAAGGGGATGATTGAGCAGAAAGGACTAAGAAGCAGTGAAGGACAAGGTGGTGGCAAGCCTTTTGAAATGTACGGGAATTCAAACAACTGGATTGCTTTATCTGCACTGTGACCTTTTAGAAGTTCTTCTTCTGGTGTGTTCAACTGAAGTAATGTCTCCAACATCTGAAAAAGAGGAATAGGAATTTCCTTTGAATAATATCTGCTGAGATTACGTACTAAGAGATAGCGCTCCATCAAGCAGATATTGGGTGATGTGGTACGGATTCTTGGTGCAAACACAATCTCTGCAATCATGACACCCAAAGCTTGCATATCCCTTAGAAAAAAATCCAAAAGACTCAGTGTATATTTTTTTGAAGATTTATTTACTGGCAATACGGTACTGTGCAACCCCCTAAGTAAAAAGTTATCTAATTTTTCTAGATTTTCAAGGGCCTGAATGGGATTAAAACCATCAGGAAGTAATATCTTGTCTTCACTTTCCTCTGTATTGGTAATACCCCTGCCTTGTTTGTTGATCCTACTAGCCAGAGGTCTATTTTCTCCTTGGTATGTACTGGCATTAGTAACCTGAAGACTGGGTATACAGGATTGATCATTAACCTTTCCTGCTATGCTCAACGAATCAAGAGCTTCAGTTCCTTGTTCCAGTTCATCATCCCCTGCACACACTTTTTCAGTATTCCAAATGGCATCACATGCTGTGGCCTCAAGCACAGGACCATTTACTCCATTAGCAATAGGTTTATTTTCCAACTCACTCATTTGTCTTAGGTTTTGACTAGACAATATGGTAGGAGCTTCAAAAGAAGAATAACTAGGGCCCAATAGACGTTTAGGGTGAGGCTGTTCAAAAAGTTGTACCACCCCATAACAAGTCAAATTAGTATGATTGTCCACCAAATGAAGGCAAACATTTTTTTCCGAAAGTGCATTTTTTCCACTTAACTTGTACCCAAAAGTGAGATCAATCCAGTGGTGAAGATCTTGAGATACATCTCTGCTCTCCAAAAGAGCACGGTGAACATGAATGAAGTCCTCATATGAGCTGCACCATGATGGTATGTCAAGGTCTGGCATATCAGGGTGAACTGATTTGAAAATAGTGGGATCAGTGTAAAACTCTGGAATGCACTCATCAGGGGTCCAGCTTTGCATTCTTTCCATACTTGCTGGGTACTCATTTGGTTCCCACTGAGACCGCACATGGTTGCACAGTACAGCCTTTGGTGTCCTCCTAGCCTTGTACACATAATATGTAATGTCAGAAAGTACATCAGAGATGTGATGGGGAACATGTAGCTGCTCTGAATTGCTTCCGCCAGCTACAAATGCTTGTTTTGTCATCTCATAGGTGAAATCCAGCTGTTTGTCTCCCTTGTTCAAGCGAAACTTAGATTTCCTAAGGTCTCTGAACTTTCCATTCTTGGTAGTAAAATCTACTACCCAAGGCAAGACTGGGTGGTAATTGGGGTCTCCCTCTCTTCTCCCTGCCAGCTTATTTAGATACATAAGGTAATCAAAGTTACTGATTCTACCATGTATCCAATCTATAACCATCTCTTTCAGTTCATTGTTGCATGAAGTGCACAGCCCTATGGTTCTCACCTTTTCATTTTCTCTCCTTTTGTATGCTTTTAAATTATTTGATGTATTTGTGCACTCTCTTTCATAGTCACTAAAGTTAGGCCTTAGCTGGCTGCACAGCTTCTCATCGACAGATACGCTTCGTAAAGAAATTGCCCCACTGGACAAACCACCTTCATGGCAAGCCTTGAGAGCCTGCAATATATTATACAAAATAAACAGTACTTTTGCATGACTGTTAGAAAGTTTTGCTGGGCTAAATGTAACAACATCATATAAGGAATACTGTAAATAAGGTAAGAAGATGTACAACATATCTACAGATTCCAGCAAAGCTTCAGCTGGCACAATATTGGAACTAGAAGGAGCACCTGATAGAAAATGTGTCCCTTCTTTAGAGGGACATAAACTTGGTGCTTCTTTATTTATGAAAATAAACGAGCAACCATAAACCTTCTGAAGTGACAGTTTAAGTGCATCTAAGGCATGAATACTTGGCACTTTGTGTACACTTTCATATGGCTGCATATAAGTCCTATGGGCTGTATTCCACATGTTCTTGTAGTTCTGGACAGCAATGTTATGCATAAAGGTGACCAGAGATTCAGAATCAACAGTTTTTCCTTGCAAAAATCCATTGTTCAAAGCCACAGGGTAGGCAAGCCTCTCTTTTCTCAGCCCATGAATTTCTACTCTTGTCCAGCCAGCTGGTAACCTATGAACAGATCTCTGAAGGAATGTCTGTATTTCTACATTGCTATAACCTTCAGGTCTTGGGCACTGCACATAGGTTGTTTTACGCTCTTTCAAGCTCATCAACCATTTCTGAGATACAAGGGCAATAATGTGGTTTCCCTCTTCAGCTGTTATTAGCTGTCTTGGGTCAATATTTAATTCTTTCTTCACAGCTTCTAAAAGCCAATCCATTTTCATTCAGATATTATATGTTCGCTTGCATTATTACCTGTAAGGAAAACAAATAAATATATAAATAATTTAAAATATAAAAGTGTTATACATGCCGCCCTAGGCACCAGCCCAAGAATACCTAGGGAGAAATATGGCCCTGGCACATCCCTGTAATCTCTCTGGATGGAATGGTGATCTTTCTGACACCTTTCAAGCATGTATTTTCTGTTTTCACTGCTCAGCAGAAATGGCCATTGATGTACTCCTAAATAAATCTAATAACCATTTTCCATATTTATGTTCTAAAAGTTATCCATTTGACACTTGACCACCCACTGCGTCACCACATCTGGCACCCTCTTGCCCAGTTACTAACTTTATTCTGCTTTCCTTTTAATTCTTTAACCTTAATTCTTTCCTTTTTATTATTTTTCTACTAGAAACAAGAGAAGTTAAAAGTCTGTCTCTAGTTTCTACTCAACCCTGTTTTCTGTATAAGTATGGGCACTTAAAAGCAAACTTCTGAAATTTGCTTATCTTCATTTCAAATCAGGTGAACATTAGGTTGGGTGTGAACAGCTAGCATCATCTTTTACACTCAATATAAAACTTGGAGGTTCCCCTTTTTTAAAGAGGAAGATGTTTTAATGCTAAAATTGTAACAAACCCTTACATTCAACTGAATAACATTCATGGCCTTAACTGTACCATAAAAGTTGTGGAGTATCCTCTACAAAGTAAGGAAAAGACATCAACTATTTTGCCTCAGCGTATGTAGACCATGACCTTAGCTAGAGGCTAAGGGGAGCAATCTGATTAAGATTATAAAGTTGGAAGCCTCCAATGACAACTTTCTGAGCACATATAATTAGGTTGGTTCATCATTAAGCTGGCCTAGGAAGATCTTGCGTAAGCTAAATTATTGCTAGCCTAAATTTTGCTTGGATTCAGTTCTCCTTTACATAATAATTCTGCCTTAGTTTTGGAAAATGCATTGTCTTTTTGTTTTTGCTCCCTGCCAGCAAATTAAAAATAACACAAAAGAAAACATTTTTTCTTGGAACACAAGTTTGTACTATGACACATAAATGAATTAATTTTAAGAAGACCATCAAAAGTAGCAGCAAGTCATATAGTTCTTTAAATTTTATATTAATAACTATGGGTGCATTAAAGAACAGCCCAACAAGATTACAAATCATAATCTCTCCAACATTTGTAAATATCTGAAAATCCTAAAGTTTGCCTTTTATAATCTATTTTATTCCAATTCAAAAGTAGGCATTTGGGTCATAATAAACAAATATAAAAACTAAATACGCACATTATTTTAATGTACAGCTATTTACTGCTAACTTATGCCAAATTATTATTCCCTATTAAAATTCATTAAAAACTACAGAAGAGGAGCAGACAATAGCTAACATTGTTCACAAGAACTAAAACTTCCAGCACTGTAACATCGCAAAATGAATCAAGTAGCGCTGAAAATACTCCTTACAGTTAAACGATGAAGTTTGTCTGCTAAATGTAGAAAGACCACCAATCTGCCAGACTACAAATGTGCAAGTTCTAGATATCTTAGTAGCTGCTAGCTGAGAAAGTAAGATCCCTACGGAAAGGTAAAGTAGCTATAAACGCAATTTATTGATGACTCACGTTATATTAAGCCAACAACTTCTTCATCAAAACCGGGATGCGCTGCTGGTAAAAGCTGCAATGGAGCCTTCTGGTTAACTAGCTCCTGTGCCAAGACATCTTTCCGCTGCAAGTGACATCAAGAATGCCAGGGATCAGCCATGTTCGATCAGCTGACACAGGTCATGTGATAAGAGCAAAGGCGCTAGAAGCTAACAGCAGTCACGTGATTCCCTGAAAACCTGTGGAAGAAGCGAAGGGGAGTCGCTTCCTGTTTTGGCGGCTGTAAGGAGTCTCTGTGCTGTACTAGAGTAGGGGGCAGGGAGTAATGAGGTCAAGTACAGGAAAGTCGTACATGTAAGAAATAGATAACGCAAACACTGCAATGAGGAAGAAGTGGGTTGGCGTAGACAGACTAGAGTGGGAGATTTTACCATAAGAGAGAAACTAAAGCATGCAGGCCAGCATTGAACTTTAATGAGGGAGTCCAATGCGATAATGCAGTGGAGTTTATTCAGACATACCCTACGTGTATTTTCTGGACCTTTTCTTTTTAAAAGACAGTGCATATGTGACTAGATCTAAGTCTGGATAAGAGAGAAACTTTTGCTGAAAATTGACCTAAGCCCAGTTTATATGGTCACTTCCACTCATTTTAAATACCAGTATTACCAAAGTAAGGAGAAAACAAAACTATTTGGATGGGTATAACAGTTATTTTTACATAGTACTGATAAAATGTTAGCTTTGAAGTTGAATTTTGAGATTGTTTTTCTTGTGGCTGAATCTATTCTTTTTTCTGTTAAGTAAACAAATCCATTGTTTCCTGTTAACATTAGATAATATGAGATGGATAGATAAATAACATGACTTCATGAACACTCCAGAAAGCCTAATTTGGGCTCCAACCAGCATAGAGAGGGACAACAAGGACCCATTACAAATAAGGAATTCAACTTAAAGATGACATTTATAAAAGTACTACATAGAAATAACTTATGCTAATCCACACAGCATTTTTTTCTGGTGTTTCTGGTCTTTTAAATTTTAGGCTCTCTACAGTTGGGTGTCTGGAGTACTATTTCCTGCAGTGGTTTCCCATAGGGGTCATCTGCAGACAATCGCATCAAAATAATTCTTCTCAATGTAAGCACTCAATGTTCATGGCTGAAGACTGGAAGTAAGGTTTCTTACTCATAGAAAAGCATTTGGTAATTGTCCCTCCTTCAAGCCTCTCCATGCTTTGTCAGCCTGGCTGCTATGGTTTCCCAGCTTATGAAATCAAATTCCCCAGCACTGGGACAAATGGTAACAGTACCTTATGTTTGCCTGTTTCTACAAGTTTATTGGATAAAAATATTGTTCTCCCAAATATTCCATGTGTGACTGTTTTATTCAAAATATAGTTTCATCTTTTTGTTAAAGTGCAATATACTTGCATAATATACTTGTTATTTTTTTTGGCTTATACTCCGTTCCATGCAACTTACTTCCTCTGAGAGGTTGTAGTTAAAGAAGAACTAAAGGTAAAAAAAAAAAAGCCATATTAAAAAAGTACCTTATAGTAAGTAGAACCGTTGCAGTTACAGCTTCAGCTGTGCTGTAATTTCACTGCACCAAGGCAGACTTGACAGCGCTTACACTGCCACGGGAGCCAGTACGAAGCACCGCCCCCTTATGCAAAAGAGCGGATATGTCATCACACTTATTGTACTTCATATTTTTGCTGGTGAGAGGAGTGTTCTCACTGGGGGCGCAATGGGCGTGATGATGTAAATGCTCTTTTGCACCGTCGATTCGACTAGGTGGGAGGAGCGTCACACTGGCTGCTGTACCTTCCTAAGCGCTGTCAAGTCTGCCTCCGTGCAGTGTAACAACAGCACAGTTCAAGCTGTGTCTGCAATGGTTCAGCTTACTATAAGGTATTTTTTAATATGGCTTTTTTTTTATGGACCTTTAGTTCTCCTTTAATGGAGCAGTTTAGTCATCAACAGTTATTTGCCTGTCTATTTGTCATTGTTAAAGAAAAACTAATGTACCAGTAGCAAATTTACAGACATCTTTGCATCCATTTGCTACTTTCCTTACTCTTCATCAGACTCTGTGATGTGTAGAATTTGCGTCATAGGTGGTCACAGGCCCCATTATATAAGGGTGCCTGCACAGTGATATCACCGAGGTGCCATCACCATGTTACTCACAATGCAGTGATATCACTGATGGTTATGTGTCATCTCTACCAGGTGTGCTCATATTAGGGGGTGCCTGGACACACCAGGCACATCCCATGCTCTTGCCTATGATTTGCATCCAATACAACAACTTATGATGGTAGTGGATTTACACACCTCTTCACATTACTTTGCATGCACATACATGTGACTTTCATGGGAAATTCAGAAAGTACAGTCATATGCAAAAGTTTGGGCAACCCTATTAATATTAATCATTTTTAGTTCTAAATATTTGGGTGTTTGCAACAGCCATTACAGTTTGATATATCTAATAACTGATGGACACA
>JAKJJM010078022.1:0-11590 GCA_021901965.1 Pipa carvalhoi
CCCAAAACTGGACTTAATCTCTGTGGGTATTCCCCTACACATCTAAGTGTCACTGCTACACCATACTAAACTTTTACACCGTAAGGGGCAGCACATTTCCTCCATGATTGTATACCTTCTCATTACGTGTGGTAATAGGAGGATCTGCAGCAAACCCCCTTTTGGTTTCTTTAGAGGCAAATAACATTTTGTGTGCCTGATCTTAACACAAACTTCAGTTAGAGATTTGAGCCTGGGTTTCAGGTGTTAGCTCAGGGGTGTGGGAGTAAATTTGAGTATCATCTGCACAATAAGGACCAAATGAACTGATAACAAATAAAGAATGTACAGAGAGAACCGGAGAGGGCCAAGGGAAGCCTTGAGGTGCCCTACCATAAGGGGAAAAGGAGAAGTTTTATTAGCAAGGTAGACAAAAAAGAAAAAATTACAGACATCAAGTGCATAGGGAACCTAAATAAGAAGTGAGTGATCAACAGTATCAAATATGGATGATAGATCCAGGAGGATAAGAATAGAAAAGTGACCCTTGGCTTTGGGGATTGCTTGCAAGTTTACACAGAGCAATTTCCATAGAGTGCCCTGACTGAAAACCAACCTGCAAAGGGTTCAGGAGATTGTGGGCATGAAGATAGTTAGTAAAGCAGGTGCAGACCTGATGTTCCAGAAGTTTAGAAGCTATCAGCAAGAGAGAGGTCGGTTGTTAGACAGCCACGCAAGGTCCAGTGTAGCTCTTTTTTGAGTATGGGTTCAATACAGACCTGGTTAAATGAATAAGGAGAAGTCCCAGAGAAAGGGAAGAGTTAATCAGGTGTGTTTGGGCTGACACAAGGGCAAAATCACAGTGCTTAAATAAAAAAGAAGGCATGGGGTCAAGCAAGCAGGTGTGATAGGAAAGGATGAGAGAAGTTGAGAAAACTCAGAAAAGAGAGCACAAAAGAATTGAGAAACTGATACTGGGTTAGTGTAGCTGAGGGTGTTGAATATGGGAAATAGGCAACAGCGATTTTGTTTGTTTTGGGTTATGAGTGTACTATAAGAGGTTTGTTTAACTAGGAAGAGGGAGTAATAAAGGCATGAAAGTAGAAACATGTAATGCAGAAAATCCACCTGTGAATGGGATTTTCATTATTATTCTTTGCTATGTGTCCAAGATCTGATGAATTAGGGATCTGCGAACAGCCAGGGGCTAGGATTATGAACAAGAATATGCTGAAGGGTGCAAATTAATCAATGACAGTAGAATGATAAAAAGTAGTCAACGCATCAGAATTTAGAGGAGGACATGAATGTAGAAAGGCTGGAGAAGAGAGAGGAAGAAAGGGGATGCAGGAAAAGTACACAATGATTGTGTATTTAAGCATTTGAGGGTAGAAAGGTGGAAGAGAAAAGTACAGAAAAGATTATGAGGTAGTAATCTGAAGAAGGAAATGGACTAATGAGCAGAGAAAGATGTATTTTTAATAAAGACCAAGACTAGAAAATCCTTGCAGGTGCTAATTCTCATTTGCTCCATTGACACACTCCGCCGCTTAGTCAATAGTAGAAATACCTGTGCACGTGCACGCAAAGTGATGCAAAGTGCTTCATAAGATTGCCACTATTGTAGTTGCCCAAATTGGTCACATATTCACTACATCAAAGCGTTTGATCAATAAGAGAACATGGGGAAGTGGTGCATAGATACGAATTCAGAGCTTTAGAGGACTATTTGGCCTTCGGTCAATAAGGCCCTAAAAATCTGTACACTAAAAGATATAGGGGACATATTTATTAAACAGTGATAATGGTAATGTAGTTTGTCCTAGTTTTGTGTTGGCCCCAATGCTTTTATTTTCATTTTCTGCCAGCTGCCTCTTTACTTAAAGGGACCACCAGTAACAATACTCACATTCTGAAATAATGCAACCTTTTTACCTGCTATCAACTGTACATAGACAATTCTGTGAAAATGCAGTAAATGGTATATTTTGATAAAGAGTCCCCCTTTGTGCACTTTCTGTTAGAGAAAGAAGTCAAGTAATCAAAAACTAAATCCAATCACACCCAAAACAGCATGAAACACTGGCTATAAAAATAAAGTGTAACATAGGTGTCTTTATAAACATTTACATATGGAAATACTTAAATATGCTGTTTAAGTACAGGAGAAAAAAGCAGTCTGCACCGTTACCATTTCTATCTGTTGTTTAGACCCCCAAAGAGCAAACAAAACGTTCCTTTAAGGCTGTGCTGAAAACTCTATTGCAGTGGTCCTTTTTCATCGCGCAGCTGTGTACTGACCATGTACAGTCCATTTGTTAAAAGGTAAAAACACAAAGTAATGTCCTCTGAGTGCCACCGTCCTGGGTATAACATTGGTACAAAAAAACTTTGTTTCTTCTGCCAGGCTACTATGTACAATCCATCTCTATTTCTTCAGTCAGGACAGCTCTTCTAATCAAAGTTGTAATAAAGGCAAATTGCAAAAAACATGGCAAAAAGCTGGAAATAGAAAATGTGCAGGAATAAAATGACAGAACATTGGTTTCTGAAACAAACGTACGAAAAGGTGAAATAAGATTATAAAACCAGTGTGCAGAGTTTGTATTAAAAAGAAGTCTTCTATTGCGTTTATGACTTTATTTTGATTCCTAGGAAACCGTACAGCTATCAGTCTGTTTATACCCAAGGCCAGAGGAAAATAAAAATTCATCCTGACTTTTATGAGGTTACAACAGTACTGCGCATTGTTAAAATTGTAAGCTATACATATTTTCTATTGCTATGTTTTATTTGCGTATATGGCTCCATTATTTTTCGAAGGAAATGGGAATGGAAAGGTAGGTTATTCATGCAGAGTATTAGAGGAACAAGAATGGAAAACAAAAGGTGGAGATGGAAGACATAATATGAAAAGCTACACATTTTCCTTTTTTACTCACTTAGGCTAATTTAGCTGAACACAACAGCACCGCCATTTTCCTCACCACTGACTTTTTTATTATTGTTCTTTTTTCTCACAAGAAGCTAATGATAATTATCCTTTTCAAACTAATCATTTTCATAAAACTGTAGGTAACATTAGAGAGCATATTTACAAAAACAAAAGGGGAGATTTATCAAAGAGTGAAGCAGATGAAACCAGAAAAAAGAAATTGGCCAATCACTTGGTAATGCTAACATACTGGGAATTTTTTTTTTCTATCTGTTTTACCCACTTTTCTATGTTTTATCTGTGTTGAATTTAATGTAAACAAGTTCAAGCGATTTAATGTCCCTTTAGAAAACTACTAGTATTAATAAATTAACAGATTTACACACTGCAGATCACTCTCATGGTAGATTTTCTTACATATGTTTTTTGCACTGGTTCCTGAAGCCCTAACTGAAGGACAGTTTTATGATCACTTAGTGCTGGGGACTACTCTACCGACTATTTCCTTTTGAATTGCCACACTAACCATCCCTTAAAGAAGAACTAAAGTCTCCTATTAAATCACATTTGTTCATATAGCCTACATGCCACCTGCACAATAAACCCACAGTCTTTCCCTTTCAAGCCGTCTACTTATATATTGCCACATATTCTTCATGTGTAGTTTCACAAGTACTTGGCAGCCTTTATAGCATCTCAGCTCCACCCCTGTTGAGAAACCTGATGTCCTAGGCATTGACTGCTACAGAGCATGTGTGAAAACCAGCACTGAGTGTGTATGTCTTATTGATATTCACAGTTTAATGTATCATGTGGCATTCCCCAAGCAGTCAAAGAATATGTAAGGTGATGTGTCAGGTTCAGAGCCGGATTAAGAGCCCAAGAGGCCCTAGGTAAAATCACCAGTGGGACTCCCCATCTACCCAACCAGTGGTCAGCACCAAGCAACATTACACTGCAGCATCCATCCCATATAATTCCCCCAGTGCAGAGCAGCAATAGGCCAATATAACTCCCCCAGTACAGTGCAGCAGTGGTCCCATAAAATAACCAATGCAGTGTTGCAGTCATCTCCATATAATGCCCCCAATTCAGTGCATCAGTGGCTCCATATAATACCCAATACAGTGTCACAATCATCTCTATATATAACCCCAATACAGTGCTGCAGCCATACCATATAATACCCAATGGAGTGTCACACCTAGCCAGAGACTCGAAGGGAAATTCCTGAGAAAGTTGGTCTGGTGCAGGAACTGGCAGAGCCTCCAAGTTTCCTGCCTCCATTGCAGGGACAAGCCCCTTAGACAAAAATGCCAAAATGTGCCCCTCACCAGCAGTCTCCCCCCATAGTGCCCAATACAGTATAGTAGTTCCTTCCCCATAGTGTCCTATACAGTGTAGCAGTTCCCCCCATAGTGCTCTATACAGTGCTGCAGTTTCCTCTCTACAATGCAGCAATTGTGCCCCATACAGTGCAGCAGTACTCCCCACACTGCAACAATTGATAAGCTCCTTTCTCCCATACTATACTGCACTAAACCTCCCTTTTCTCATACTGTGCTGTCCCAACCCTGTATTTTCCCATACTCTTGCTGGCCCAACCACCCATTTCCCCATTATATGCTACCCCCATCATCCCCCCTTTCCCCATACAGTGTTGCCCCAACATTCCTCTCTTTCCACTTTAAGGGATCACTCAAGTGTTAGAACAGCCTTTAGGGATTAACACACCGCAAACAGAAAGTTTCTTTCATATTCACCATTTATTTCAGGAAAATATGAACTCATTTGAAAAACACCACTTTCAGAGAGAACACAATCCTTGGTCAAAACACAGTGGAAAACTATACCCCATAGAGTTTTGGTTATCAAATACAGAGTACCTTCCCTTCTAATGGGTTGTCTCCTTGGGGTTTCACAGTGCTGTAAAGCCACGTTGTATAGCAGAGTATTTAACCATTAGTCCCTGTTTTTCTCACAAGGATTTTCAGTCTCAGCCACAAATCAACTTCTAGCCTTCCACCTCTAACCACATCCTAGCTGCCTTTTAACCAGGCTCTACCCTGCAGCTGTGGCCATTTACAAAATCTGGGCTGACCTCCAGAAGTAAGTTCACATAATTGGGGCAAAATACCTCCCCTCAAATACAACAGCCTCACACCACATATTGTGCTGCCCTAACATCCCTTTTTCCCCATATTGTGCTGCCTCAATATCCCCCCTTCTCCCATACAGTGCTGCCACAACCCCCCTTTTCCATATGTCTATGCTGTGCTGCCCCAACATCTTTCCTTTTCCCCATACTGTGCTCCCCCAATATCCCCCATTTTCTGCATCCTATACCCCTTTCCCCATCTAGTTTTGCCCCCACCTCTCCCACTTTCCCCATCCTGTACTGCCCCACCTCCTCTCCCCTTTCCCCATCCAGTGCTGTTCCCACCTCCCCTCTTTCCCATCCAGTGCAACTCCCCTCTATTGAAGACTGCTGTAGCAGTCTAGAATAGGCCGTCTTGTGATTAATCCAGCTCTGGTCAGGTTTCATTAGCATAGTAATGAGAATCCAATGTAGCTGGTTAAATTGAGTTTCTGTGCCTTTGTCTGCTAAAACCAGGTTGCTACAGACAATAAGTAAGGTAGCCCTGAAAGCTGGTCACTTTTGGCAAGGCCTACATGACCAATTTCTGCATTCTAGAACATAACAGTTAAATCTGAATAGTCTGTTCAGGAAACTGGGAGGATTAATCATTTATTTATTATTTAATTATTTTATTAGAAAGGGGAGGTACCTGAATTGATGCAAACTTATTTATGGGTTGGGGAAGAAGACCCATGTGTTTAATGCCTCCTTCTTGTCTGGCAAATGCACAGAAAAACAATTTAACCATCTACCAAAACTCATTAACAACAGTGAGGTAAACTTGATATTTAATTACACCTTTTCAAAGTAGGTAATTCGTTTTTCGATCTAACACTGGTTATCAAAGATGATAAATATTTCCTGAAAGATGTATAGAAAAGAATGTACAAAGCATACTGCTTTGATGATAAATTCTGCCCATCCAGCACATGTAACTAAAACAATCATGTAAAAAATCATGTAAAATAAGTCAGTCCATGTCCTGAAAATGTTTGAAATAATTATAGTAAGGATAAGAATGCAAGAGTGAGAGCAAAGAGAAGACCAACCTAAAGCAAAGTGAGGAAAATGTCACAACCTTCAACAAACACTTTTAACTATTTAAAAACATTGCAAAATGATATTTACCTTTATTATGAGCTGACAAGTCATATTGTTAATTAAGGTTTTAAATTTGTTGCAAAAATAATTATAATTTAGGAAATGCTTTATCCCCTGTTGCTTTAAAAGAACTGAACAAGGCTACTAGTTATCTATGTTGGGTTGTAATATCTGCAATACAAGTAGGTTATGGGTACTAGATAACTGAAGGTAGTATCTTGATCCAGGGAATTATTCTGATTGCCATATTGGAATCAGGAAGGAATTTTTTCCCTAATATGAGGATAATTGGCTCTCATGGGTTTTTTTTGCCTTCCTCTGGATCAACATTGCAGGAAAACAGGCTGACCTGCATGGACTTGTGTCTTTTATCAGCCTTATAAACTGTTACTATGTAGATTAATTGCTTGTCAGGCTATATGCTTTTCCAAGGACCTTTAAACTACCTTCACAAGCAGGAGCTATCACATGGAGTACTATGTCAATTTTGTTTTTAAATTTGTAGTTGATCTTACCATTTTCAAAATATGAGGAATACAATATATAGGATTCACAAGGAGATCCATTATAAAATGCGCACTTGAAGATTTAAATGATATTACCAACAGAAAGACTATGTTCCTTGAAAAGGCATTTTGGGGCTTATTCATGAAAGTCTGAACAGTTGTGAAGGTCCAAATTCACGTTCATTCACCACTTCCCCATATTCAGGTAATGCGGCTAATTTGCGTTCAATTTGGATGTGTACGATGTTTACAGACTTCCAGAGCTCTGTATTTCAACTATTCATTAAATGATGGAGTCTGTAGCGAATTTGGCAAGGTGTATTGTGTTGAATTCGCCAGTTGCTAGATCAAAAAGGCGAATTAGGAAGTGGATGGCCATCCTAATTATTTTTTACATTTGTCATCCTAATTATGCTTTTTTACATCTGCCAATGTATGGTTTGTGTCATGGCTCCTTATGGCATGGTTAATTGATAACTTTCTGATCAAAAACAAGCTCGTTCCCGTGTATTCATCCTAGTGGTTAAAACATTGTCTTTACAATAACTCCATTAAACCCTCATGCTTTTTTTAATAGGATTAAGAACAAACCTGTTCACATCCACCCAATGCTGTAGAAGTATATCAAGGAATATCTTTTTGCAGGTACAGGTACTGTCAACCTAACAGTACCAGACAAGTTTTAATATGCCTACACAAATATAATCAAATATTACTTAAATCTACGTAACTTTGCTTCTTACCTCTATTGCTAGAACCCCTGAACAAACACCAGCTGAGATCACAACATACTTCTTCAAACTTGTACCAATTGTCACAAAACATCCCTAGAGAAGAAAAAAAAAAAAAGAAACTGCACTGATTCAATTTAATTCCAGATGGTTAAAAAATATGTTTTATAGTTTTTATATATCTTTTAGCATTTGGATGCCACCAAATCTTGCAGGCATGAACTTTTAAATGTTACTAAAATGTACATTTACTTATTAAAACATACAATTCAAGGACTTTACTTACTGACCACAGTCACTTACAAGGCCCAGCTAGACCATTAAATGACACAATCTAGTTATTCCTTTTACACAGGTAGGTGACATACACTCTAATGTGAGTGATAAGGATATATAATCTATGTGCATTTATATATTTCTAAAAGCCTTTATTATTTTTCATGAGGTGGACAATTCTTTTTTATTAATATACAATTTTCTATCCATTTAGGCTACAATGATTTCAGATTTGTACCATGAAGTAAAGAACAAACTCTCAATGCACTTTAGGGGAATTGAACTTTCTGGTGCCTCACCAACAGGTAACCAGAACTCAAAGGTAGGCAGAGTGAAAGCATATTTGGAAGGACTGGTGGCCAAAAGATCCAGGGTAGAGAAGATACAGAGTAGATAGGCAATTAAGAAGACGGTAGGCTTTAACAATATCCAGAGGAGAAGAGAAGCAGCTTAGTAAGAAAACTGTTTAGGCAGAGGGTTTAAAAATAGCAAATTGTATTAAAATATTTGATTTATTTAAACCATGGTTCATGAATCATTTTCAGTGGTAAGGCTTGGGAAGCAGCTGTGATTATTTATATTTTGGAGTTATTTCTATGGTAGCCTTATCCCCACTAGTCCTCTAGAGAAAGTCATGAGTTCAAGACAAAGACACAGAACAGCAAGATATTGGACAGATTTACCATACATATAGAGGTCTTGTTTATAAAGTAGGTGCAACCATATGTAAAGCTAACCGGACTATTTTAGACTGCAAATTTTCCAATTCAACCCTAACAACTTCAGTTCCCTGCAACTGCAGTTGTTTACCTAAAATTCGGGTTCATCAATCCCTTAAATATCTTACGTGAGGGTTGATATATCTGGGACATCAACTTTAAGGCTCTCTTGCAGTCTAAAATATTCTTCTTCACGTAGGTAGTATAGTCTACATAATAATCTACATCCACAATAAGTCTTTACAAACGTCATCTAACAATCCATCTAACAAGCCAATAACCTTCTTCATTAAGGCTATCTGTGATTACAGTGTGTGTGTGTATAAAAAGGAATGTGAACTACAGAACATAGTCAGACATATATCCCTTTGCTTCCTATCTGGCCTAAAGTAAGACTAATAACTAGCATTCATTATTTCTTAATTATCACTTAGTTATCACTAAAACCTTCTCCATCTCAGTCTGCCAGTTATATATGCTTCATCTTTTTTTAGTGATTTGCAAGGTTGAGTTGCCATTTTTTCACCAACTCCCACTTTTAAATAACTGGCTCCACACACTCCATAATAAAATAAACTACTTTCTATTGAAGCCACACAGTGCACATCTCACGTCTGGTCTATTAAAAAGTAATTTAAGTTATTAGTGACAGGCATGATTATTTTCACTAAATTTATACAGAGAATAAATGTACATGGGACTTAAAGAAAAAACACAAATTTATTTTCACATTTTTGTTGTAATTGTAAAGGCAGAAACCTGAAATTCACTATTATTATAGATGCAACATTTACAATTAAGGGGCTTATCTATGAAAGGTGTGAATTACCATTTATTCACCACTTACCCATATTCATGTTTTCAGCAAAATCAGCAATGTGGTGAATTCAAGAATAATTCAACAGTCACGGACTTACAGTGCACCTCGGACCATTTTACACGCACGTGCACATGTAACTGGACTATTTATCAAGCTTTGAAGTTTGTTGAATTAGCAAGTTTGACAAGGCATATTTTGTTGCATTCACCAGTTTTACTTCACCAGACTGAAGTGGAAAATCAGAGGTCTAAATGGCAGAGCTCATGCTTTCCAACTGACTATGTCACACTATGCAAAGAGACGACTACTGGCGCAGTCTCATCTTTACTATTCAAATTCTCTCTTTCATGAGAAAG
The DNA here is from genome assembly GCA_021901965.1 of Pipa carvalhoi. Lineage (NCBI taxonomy): Eukaryota > Metazoa > Chordata > Amphibia > Anura > Pipidae > Pipa > Pipa carvalhoi. Next base: position 9,564 of record JAKJJM010078022.1, read on the forward strand.
GAGTAGAGAATCAGAGCATAGTAACCTGAAGCGACGAGAATTCAATTTGACAGTCAAATTTTCATTTTGATGAATAAGCCCCAAAATGTCTGGTTTTCTCATCCCAAAGTGCTGCATTGAATATGGTGTCCCACACATGAAAAGGGATGAAAGAAAGTGTGCATAACAGGCTGTGCTCTGGAAAGATGAGGTATAAAATGGAACATTTATTCCAATTCAGGAGAGAGCTATGTAGAGTTAATCATGCAAGCTGCAATCTTTTGTAAACATGTAAGGTTCAGAAAATTAAAGAGAAAAATTTCAATTGAAGAATTCTAGAAATGAAAATTAGCCCAGTTACACTTAAGACTCATTCATTTACCCCCACAAATTAATGCAAGTACACCTTTCAAAGCCAAAGCAACCAGCTGAATTCAACGATTGTCAGGGTGTAATATTGCTTATAAACACTAGATGGTAGCACATGATTATTTGTAGTTTTTCTTGGTACTACTGTGAAGGATTTTTGCTGTAAATTTTATACCATTTTGTTGAACTGTGCAATTTATAAATTAAGTAACATTGAATTAAAATAGAGTTCCTATTACTACTTTTAAATCTATACTCATTTCCATATGCTCAAGTGCCCAGTAAGTCAGTAAGAACAGGTGTACAGCAGCTCTATCAGATTGCACTCCCGTAAGATTCTGATTGGTTACCAATCATTCTGAAGTCTTTCAATCAATTCAATAACTTAACATTTTAAATTAAGCTGCTAAAGAAGAAGCAGGTGACAGAGAAAAGGAATTTCATTTCAAAAACTGGCTGTAAACTAAAAGGGATGGAAATTAGCACATTTACACATACAGTACTATGCACACTTCTACCCAAATTATATTAATAAAGAGGCCTACAATATTTGTTGCCATTTTTATTTTATTTTATTTCTTTTTACATATATTGGCAAATTTTTAAAATAATATTTAAAATTTACAAAAGAAAGTTTGCAAAAAAAACTTTTAATTTCTTTTCATGTTATGTTTCTTTTTATCCTTGTTTTTAGTTTAGATGATTTGGCAGTGAAATAAAATGGCAAAAAATGTTGATGATTTATAAATAAGCCCGACAGAGTACATACAGTAAATATAAGAAAAGTACACTATACAATGACATTGATTGTTTGAGATGATGGCTGCCTTGTCATTATGTCTTTTACCTGATTATTGGTAAAACCTGGTATATTTTGCAGGCATTTTTCTCTGTCCTCGATGAGACCAGAGACAGGAGGATTCCTCTTGCAGCAGGCATCAGGCCATGGAGTGGAGGGATACATCTCATGAAAATGGGATTGGTTATTAAAATCATTTAATCCAGTTATACCACAGCAAGACAGCTGAGTAAAATAAAAGGAGCACTGGATATAATAATTCTATTACATAAAGCAGAAAGAAATTAGAAGCACAATTCACAGTTAGTTCTTTGCTGTTATGTCACTTGTCATTCTGTTATTGTTATTCTGGCTCTAATCACCTGTAAAACTCTCTACAAATCTGTTTCACCTTACCCTATTTGGGGCAGAACTACTAGAGTGGCAGCCAAAAAAAGGCTACAATAAAGACTTTACTTCTAGAGGGCCCAGCCAAAAAACACACCATAACTTTATCTTCCTAACCACATAATTCTGGCCAATTAGGGTATAACCTATTTTAGTACCCAATTTGCTTGAATACTCTGTTGTATTTTCAGACTTAAAAGAAGCAGGTAGCCAGGAGCTCTGTGAAGTGTTCAAGCCCCTGACCAGACTGAACAGCTCAAGAGAAAGCAGGCAACAGAGGAAAGGAGCTTTAGCAAGAAGCTGACTGTAAACTGATAAGGATTAACATTTGTAAATAATTTATACTGAAGAAACAATCATCTATCGATGTCAAATTGACGGGCAAATAATGGTGCCTAAACTGTCTGAACATCTGTATAAACTCCACCCTCACATGATCACGAGACTGGAATATACCTCTTAAGGCTGGGTTCACACGAGTGTATCGTGCGCT
>JAKJJM010078097.1:0-18217 GCA_021901965.1 Pipa carvalhoi
TCATCCAGCTTCAGATGGAAAAACTACTGGGGAGAAATGCTTTTTACTATGGTATAGTACTGCATATGTAAAGATGTAATCTGACTATAGTTCTCCTTTAAATTATTTTTTACTCTTTCATTAAAATAACAAATACTGTAAACATGCACGATGATGTTCACCGTTTAAAATGATGACTTTAATCATTTACATAGGTAGATTGTGGTCTGGTTTTGTACATGGGTTATTTCCCAAAAAGCATTGTGTTAGCTAAAGCTTTGTGCTGAGGCTATTGCTACAGAGCGCCTGGCTGCATGTTAAACATTCCCTTCCATAACTGGAAATTGGCCATTAAATAAGAGAATCAATGAGTCCTGGGAAATTTCCAAGTAAAGTGTCTGTGCTGAACAAGGGCATTTTTCCCAAATATGCTTCAGTATTTTAAGTCATTCCAGCACAATGCATAAAGTACACTTTCTGTTGCTAATTTAACAAATAAAAAGGAAATATCTCAGAGAGAGAACTGAAGAGACTGTATATATATATCAGAATGCATGATATTTTAATTAATGCAAGCTAAGGGACTGATATTTTAATAGCTTGTGGAATGGGAATGTTATCAAAGAAATAGCTAAATTAAATATTGCCGTGTTTCTTTATTTAACTGATTTTATTGGTTTATTGGTTGGGTAATATGGTCCAGAGCACTATCATAGGTAATCAGAGGTAATGCGAAGACAAATATTTGCTTGGTACAACTGGAATCAAAGATTAGAACACTTTTGTGGATGAAAAAGGACAACTTGAAAACAGGAAGTACTAAATAAAAAAAGCATTTATTATCTTCCTGTGAGTTTGTTACTCATATCCTCCAAAAAAATACTCCTGTTGGATCAGGAAAAAAGATTACATGTCAAAGAAAAAAGTTGAGAGAATAAAGGAATAGACCTGGGTAGCTAGATTGATTACTGAAGACTGTAACTGTTTTTGTTTCTTTTGTTTACTTTCAGAAAGAGGATATGACTAAGAATAAGACAAACATGATCTTAAAATAACTTTTTAACAAAGTGAGTATAGGAATAGCTTGTTATCCAGGCATGGCACATAGATTCATTGCAGACAAGCTGCGAATTCTATCTGGATTGTCTATGATATCACTACAGTGAATGGCAATGTTCAAGCATTACTATTAATGTGTTTTATTTTATTGTTTAGCCTGATCAAATATTGCAATTTTTGTATATAGTTATCACAACCCTTCCAAAATTCTCCCAATATCAGTATATAAGCAGTTATACATCAATGCACATTTTAGGAGATATTTACAACATTTAAGAAGTTTTTCGACTAGGTAAACTGGAGAAACAGTCTATTTTTATTAATATTGCTGTTTTTGGCTATGTAAAAAGCTGTTCTAAGCAAAAGTTTTTCCTGTCAAAAAGAATATTGATATAAAATGGACCTAATAAATAAATACTGCGTAGTGTACCCCTGTAAACGGATCGGTATTTATTGAGAAGGATTTTGTCGAGGACAACATTTTTCTTATCTACAGCTATATATATCATCAGAATTGAAAAAAATTAACAGAAAAAGGTAAATTAACCGATAAACAGTGAGAAACTAATTAAAAAGGTTGACATAGTCAATGTGAAGTCGTTGTGTATGAACATAGATTTTTTTATCAATATGAGATCTTCATATATGTTTGTTTGAAGCAGTGAAGCATTTACCAGTACAGAAGAACAGTTATTTCATTTGTAGTTATCAATTTACAATTTGTTTTATTTGTTTAGGACATCCTATTAAATGTCCAACAATCACTAATTTATTGAACTGAAATAAAAGAGATCAAATAAAACAAATTTTTAAAAGAAAAGCTACTTACAGTACAAGTTTCAACATCATTATTACCTGTATTATTTATTGTTTACAGAAGGATGTATCGAAGGTATCCGCCTTTATAAGAAAAGGTTTTTTTCAACTCCCTGATAGTGATGGAATACTCCTTAGTATATTTACTTTAATATTTTTGGGCTAAGATCCCTTATATGACTCTATGGCATTGATATTGTGAGTTTGCATACAGAGTGATGCAGAAGGTATATGAATCAGATGAGTACATAGGATGAAGCAATATTTAGTACACTGGAGTTTTAGTTGAGGACTACCACCAGCTAAGTCCCTCTAGTTACCAATAAATCAGGCTAGATTATGATGTAGGTTGCCTCATGTTTTAGTAAAGGGTAAAAGCAGTTTCAAGACTTCAATAGGGAGAGGTAAGACCCAGGTATAGTCAGAATTAGGTTACAACCTAGATGGGATAGAATGGGAGCCAAATTGTAAGATAGAGAATTCTACTGGGGATCTTTTCAGGAGTAATGCTTTAAATCTGTTGGAGAGAAAACTAAGACTCTGTTCAATATGTGCAACAATACCATATATTTATTACTATTATGAGGAAATTGTCTTAAATATCAATTGACTCATTTGGCTATAAACAGATCAACAAAATCAGATAACGTTTCAGAGTTTTGTACATTATGGGCAAAATTTACTAAACTGATTTTTTTTTACTTTTTCGTCACGAAAATGGGAGAACAGCTGAGAAATGGCTGAAAATTACATTTTCAACTTTAGTAAATTTTGCACTAAGGGGGTCATTCAGGTAGCTCCGAATTTTCCGTCCCGAATTCACTTATAGCGAACTCCCATTATAAAGTTGCGACCGTGACAATTCTCCCATTATAAAATCGCGACCGCAACAATTTTTTAGTCGCGGTCGCGATTTTATAATGGGAGTTTGCTAAAAGTGAATTCGGGATGGAAAATTCTGAGCTACCGGAATGACCCCCTAAATGTTGTTTATTTACATGAAAGCCATAGACTTAAATATACGCTAAAAATATGCAAAAAGAATGAAAATACATGTTTGTCAAGTAACTGTCTAACCAGCAATAGCCAGCAGATGACCCCAAAAGTGCCTGCATTTTAAGCAGTCCCATAATATGTAGGTATGTATATTTTAGAAGCACTGTTATGCAGGGATGAACAATTCAACAATGCAATTATAATACCGACATGGAAGAAGTGCTCAGTATATTACAAGCAATGCACACAAGCATAAAATAACATATGCATATATCACTCAAAGTGACAGGCAGTGACTGAAAACAAGAGGATGGTTTTCTGTAGAGCTTACAATCTAAATAATGATAATGATGTAAATTAGTAATACACATGTAGCCAAATTGATTGCAACAAGTTGCAAGCTTCAGAGTAAATTTATTGACTGGTTTTTGGTGTCTTCCAACCCAGTAACCAGAAAATATGGAACAGAAAGGCCGATAAGTAAAAAAATTTATAATAAACGAATAAATAAAGACCAGCCTAGGTTATTAGAGAAAGGCATTTGTGATAGAGGATTAGTGTTAAAAGGCCATGTCTTTATGCTTGGAAATATTGATTGTAAAGAAAAAGGTGCTTAAAACTAAAAGATGGCTACACTTGATGCATTTCAAGGATTTCTTGAAATGTCAGTAACTCGGCAGACTGAAGAAACAAGCCATCCTAATTTTCCAGCTTTGAAGAATTAGTTCCAAACCAATCCCACTGAATTTTGGCTGCTCAGCACGATGTACAACACTTCTGCTAACAGCACAACCGTTTGATCAAAAGCAAATATTCCAACCAGACTGCAATATATTTCATTCATTAAAACATCTGAATGTAAAGTTCTGAAGAGTATATATATAAGATAGACGTAAGTAATACATAACTGCACTAAGCTACAATTTGCATCTCTGTAGACCACAATGACAATGTATGATAAGCCAAAATGTAGAGGAAAAAGTCTTCTTTTATTTCTGCTGTTTTAGTGACCTCCATCCACTACAATGGTGATAGAGTCAGAATAACAAAGTTATAAATCAGAATTTAAGACCTGGGCAAAGAAGTCATATTGCTGGAAATAACATACAAAACTACAATTGTTTTAGCGTGTTTACATACTTTGTATATAAGGTATATCTAGTGATGCTATAAAATATGTCATTTACAAAGAGTTCATTTGAATGTTACACTTTTGGGGGATATTTACTAAGGTTGAAAAGTTTTTTTGACCAGTTCATACAGGAGAAACAGCCTATTTTTAGCAATATCAGTGTTTTTGTCTATTTACTAAGCTGTTCAAAGACATTTTTTTTTTTGCCCTAAAGTTTTCACCTTCCTCAGACTGACATAAACACAGTATTCCCTATGGAGTTGCTCTTGTCATTTAGCCACAGTTGAAAAAGATTTTCCCTCACAAAGGGATACCGATATCACTCTGTAATGGAAGGTGACCCTAACAGAAAATCATTGCAAAGTCTGCTGCTTTCTATTCATCAATATTTATCAATAACAACTGATTTGGATGGGAAAGATTTTTTTATTGATCTTTTATAAATTAGGGGAATCAAAAGTCCAGGGAAATGAGAAATAACACTGAAACGGGATGAAACTAATCAATATGGTCTTAGTAAATATCCCCCTTTGTGTTAAATATTTAGCTGTTTAAGCTTACCGACAACTTTTGGAAGCTTCTGTCTGCGAAGTGGAATTCGAGGTAGCTTCATGCCGATTCTGCTAAAGCGACCACAGAACCGCCGGGGGCATTTTTTGTTTGTTACCTGCAGCTGATTTCCTCTGAAAATGAAAAAAATAAATAAAAAATGTTGCTTGCAATATGTATAAGAAACAAATCTTTTTTAAATTAGGATCTTATAGAAATGAACCAAGATTACTGTAAAAATACTCATTAAAATATTCTTTTTCAGAGTGGCTATAATGGTTAGGTCAGATATACTGCGGGAACTTTATTTAGCTACGTGTTTTATCAAAGCTATCAGGAAGAGAAGAAGAAGGGGTCTTTCTAGACCTAAAAAGCAGAGACATGCTCAAGCACAGTAGTCTGGGTCTCACTGTCCCTATGAAATGTATTTAATATATCTATGGTGTACCATTTTATTTCTATAAAGATCTGCTAGGTTACGCAGTGCTGAATGCTTATCATAATACAGACACATACTCAATATAAGTAAAGTAAATTACAAGCATAGAATCAACAAGATACATCATTATTGTCTGTGGTGCAAAACAATAGAGCCTGTGTAGATTATTGCACAGAAAACAATGGATACTATTTTTGTAGCTACAAAACAGACAGTGTGGGCCTGGCCTAAGTACCAGGAAGATTAAAACAAGAGGATAGATATAACTGACCCAATACAGCTTACAATATAAATAGAGAAAAACAGTACCTAAATTCACCTTTTTCTTTTTTTCAGGATGAGTTAATACTAATGCAATACAGATTAGCTCAAAATGTAATTCTGCCTGCACAGCCAGCACCTCATGTCTCATGGAAATCTTAGAGGCAGTAGAATGTAGCACCGTGTTAGCCATAGATTTAAGCAGAGACAAGTCGGGTATACTCACCTATATTGACTTGTCTCTCATGGAAATTTAGTGACTCTAAGGGTTAGGATTTACTTTGTGTTTTGTAGTGGTTTTACCACATGCGGCTACGAAATAAGTATGTCATTGTGTTGAGTGGGCCCCCAGTACAACTTTCCTAAACAACATGGGCGGTATTTATTAAGCCCGAAAAGACTCCATCGGAGTCTTTTCGGGCTTAATAAGTGCAGTCCCAATTTCCATATTATGGAAATCGGTGTTTCTCCATTTCCATAATATGGAAATTGGGTATTTGTACCGATCCGTAGCCATTGATTAAAATGGCTACGGATTTTTTCGGTACAAATATCCAATTTCCAGATTATGGAAATCGAAAAATACCGATTTCCATAATCTGTAAATCGGGACCGCAATAAAGTCAGAAAGACCGGTACCGGTCTTTCCAACTTTATTAAATACCGCCCCATATCTTGATATACCCAGTAAACTGCCTGCACCTCATCATCCTTGTGCCCTCCTATTATCTCTGTTTTATCTCTTACACCCTTTTTATTCCTGTACCCACTTTCCTGTCTCTAGTTTACACCCTCTTAGCTTATTTCATGCACCATTTTATTTTCTCATGCAATTTCTAATAGCCTAACTCCTTTTTAACTCAGTTACCTATTTTTTTTATTATTTCTCTCACTCACGTTATAATTCCTCTCTAACCCAGCAAGTTGTCAGCTATAGGAACAAACCCCAGGACATTTTCCTTGTTATACAGATTTTGAAAATAAAACAACTGGATTTTTGCTATTTGATTTACCCTGTAAATTTATACTGGAAACACCTTTGGTACCAATTAAAGCTGTGAACAACTTGGCACAGTTTACTATTGATTTTGCACATCTAGCTATATTAATGTTTAACCACTCATTTTTAGTATAGCTCTGAGACAAATGATGGACAGCAGTATATCAGTATTTTGCTTTTTATGCCATGAGCAGATGAGTTAGGGTGTTCCTTTCATGTGGTTATCACACTGCTCTGGTCATTTCAGTCTCGTGCACACATTTGTTTAAGGGGATATCTGCATTTTTTACTTTATTTTCAAAACCTTTAATTGCTAAAAGGGTGTGTTGACCTGTGCCAGACACTGCATTCAAAGGGTTTGAGGATTCTATAAGCACATTTCATATGATATCAAATCTCTCAAAGCAACTTACTCGTTTGATGCTTCTTTTTTGCGGCAGATACAGCAGCAGCACAGCAACAACAGAAGCAGAATTAGCAGGAAAGTCACCAGTATTCCAGCTCCTATTACTCCCATACGTTGATTGGCTTCTAAAAAGAAGGCATCATCAGTACTCAAGCAAAGTAATCTCTTTACAAGGTATGATAAAAAGACATGAACATTAAAAACACCACACCAAGTGCCACATTTCAAGCACAAATTTTATCAGGAAGATATGTCACTGTAACATATTAGTTAAAACTATAAAGCTGTAAGGCTTTAAAAATGTTCATATGTTAAAGAATGATGCCCAGATCACACTGTGGCATCCTGGTGCACATTGGCAGTAAAGAGCAGACGATTCTGTAATAACTCAGAAGCACATTAGGTGGCAGCTCAGTGACCATTAACAGTCTGACAGGATTGCCAGTAATACAGAATAATAATCCTTACAACCTGTTTACCTTCACATAATTCTCACAGATCTTTATGAAATAGAGTGTGAATGTTGGAAAAAACAGGAGGCAAACTCTTCTATTCTGTGAAGGGTGTTTATGGCCAGTTTGAACTTTCTTGGACCTCTATTGTATTGGAGGCAGTTCTCATTGATTCAGCAGAGACCATCTTTATTATTACCTATCACTAATCTACTGTCTTGTGTTTAATTATGTGTTAGAAACAAGGGAATGTAAGACTTGTAGTTTCATTTGATATGTGTACATATATATATATATACAGTAGGGATAGAGTGGTCGTGTTAGTCCACAGATGCAGAAAAGATGAATATAGCTATACTTGGTGATACCTTTTTTATTGGACTAAAGGTCAAAAAAGGTATCACCAAGTATCGCAATACTCATCTTTTTTATATATACAGTATATATATAAATATATATATATATACACACTTTGGAAACATTTATACAAAGTTATATTATTTCTTTAAATCCCTCAGATGTTCTCAAAAGAATTATAATCAGTCTTAATGAAAAAATCAAAGTGTCATTCTTAGCCCTATGCTACATAAATGTACACAGCCTGTATGTATATATGTATGAATGTATATTTTATTTAGAATGTGCAGCTAGGTTACGCAGTACTGAACATAAAAGGTGCTCAAGATAAAAGGTGCTTACAACTTTAGTAAACTGCCCCACCCCATAGAGCTTAGAATATGAAAAGATATACTGCTGAACAATAAATTATAGCCTCAAAGTCTTTTCTTTAACTGCTGATGTCTATGGACTAAATAGCCCAGTACAAAAACACCTACAGAACATGATCTTTTTTGTGCCGATAGCATGAAATCAGAGTAGAAATATTTATAATTTGCATATGTTTATGTTTTGCAGATAATTTGTTTTGCTGCTTCAGTCTTCGATATCTGGATATCATATTAAAAAATTCTATTCAAAATAAATCTAATTTTAGTAATGTTCCCTTGTGGTGACCAAATTTGTATCTTATTTTAATTTTATACTCCTTTAACATCACCGTAAACTCTTCTTTAGAAAGGTGCTGGTCTCTATCTCCTGCTGTTGACTAACTAATTCTTGAGTCCTGCCCCTGTATCGGCTCCATGTGGTTGACATTGTGCTATTTCAAATGTTTGCTATTTTAATATTTTTCAGCAGGAAAGTTTCACAAATGTTGAACAGTTTGAGGCAATTAAATGCAGAAATGTTCCATTGGAAATGATTCGGTCACCCCATTTGCCATCTGCTTTAATCTTATTTGTGTGTTATAATTTTCAGGTCAGATGGGACATGACTTAGTAATGTTTATTTCCCACCACTATATAGAAGGGACTCTCTCTGATATAGGGCGAAATTTACAAAAGTTAAAAACAAATTTTTTTTTTACTTTTTCACCCGTTTTTCACTGCGAAAACAGGAGAAAATTACATTTTCAACCTTTTCACCCCCATTTTTTGCCCATGTTTCGACACAAAAACGGATGAAAAACGGGTGAAAAGGTCTAAAATTATATTTTCGACTTTTGTAAATTTCGCCCTTAGGGCCAGATTCTCGAAGGTCCGAATGTGGCCAGTCACATTTGTTTTTACGAACTGCATGATGCGCGCCGCTGACATTGTCGTGGACGCGCTTCACACACTTGATGAACAGGTGAACAGAGCTTTGTCTGCCACTCGCAGAAGCTCTGTTCGCCTGTTTGTCAAGTGCGTGAAGCGTGTCCGCAACAATGTCAGTGGCGCGCATCATGCACTTCGTAAAAACGAATGCGACTGGCCACATTCGAACCTTCGAGAATCTGGCCCTTACTGTCACTCTGAGTAGAAGTAATCACCTTAAATCTGAGTGGCTTAGACTGTTGTACACAAGGTTGTTAGGCTGGCACCTAACAAGCATTTGGGCAGAATCACAATTTTTCCTGTGACAATACAGCACCTCTGCCAGCATCAATTGAACTAAATGGATAATACTGGCAGGAGGCCATTTGGGCACTGTGCACCTGCTACTTGTTCTCAAAACCCCAAAAGTCAATGTAGTCATCTATTACTATGAATAGATTTTTACTGGAGTCTTCCCCACATGGGATAAAAAGTCAGGCACAACCAACCCCTTGGCTGTTTAATATTTACATAAGGAAACCAGTTCATTATACACAACAGTTTGGGAGATTTTAAAGTGTCAGTATCTAATATACTTTGACAAATGGAAATGTAACTGCTGTGAATGATATAGCATCAGTATATCCAACTGTGTATGCTGGGAATTGTATTCTAGTTCACATGAGCTGGAGTTCCCCAGGTTAAATTCTCCAGCCTATATAAAAAGAGTAAGGTTCCCCAGAGAAATATCAAAAAGATGCAAACTTTCAAATGTTACAACTACCCCCTTGTGGCTGCATAACTTGACGTGGGTTGGTTTATTTTCTTTCTATTTTTACAGCATATCTTCAGGGCACAACATTTTCTCATACAGCAGATACTCTTCATTAATGATTCAACATCCATTTTTCAGCTTATTCTTTTATTACTTTAATTGATTAGTTTTCATTTTATTTTATTGGCTTTATCCAGCGTTAGCAGTATTTTTCATTTGCTTGATACCTTTTGTTAGCAATTCTTTTATTATGTTTGTGTGGAACAGGAATCCTGCTTATGAAGTTTATTACCTTGCTTTGATAGTTATCATTGAAAACCATTTATCTTTTTATCGTATAAGTATATTTTTGTATATTTTTATTTGCCGTTATTACAAAAGTTGCATTTATGTGTTATATCAAGCTTGGCTCATCTGCATAGAAATCTATACCCTCAATTACTCATTTTTGTTTGTCATTATTCCTGGGGAGAACACATAAGGGAAGCAATGCCAGTTACACCAGTAAGCCCAAAAGATAAAAGATGGCTGCAACAAGCAAAGAGGAATACACAAAGACATACAAAATCATGAAAAGGTTAAAGGGCCATTACCAATAGTAATGTGGAGCATTTGTAAAAAAGTATAATTACTGATTTTTGAGTTTTTTTTCTCATAGCACTCATAAACACTTGTTTTAGGTAAAGTAATGAAGGAATTATTGTCTGAGGTGCAAAACCATATAGCCTGTGTGGATTATCCAATAGAAAACAATCTATAATATTTTTCTTGCTCAGCTACAAAACAGCCATTGTAGCCCTGATGCAGGACTTGATTTAGATTTCGGTAGTCTGTGGATGTAGTCAACCAATAATTGTTACATTGTGTCATTAGGAACTGATAAACAGATATACTTAAGAAAAAGCTGCTTGAGATCTGGCAGTTTAACCGACTCTGGAATCTATCAAGTCCGCACAGTCTTGCATTTGAGTCTTCATGTCAGTGAGCTTGTCTATAAAGGTCTGCAGTTAATCTTCTGTGGCATTATAGAGATCTGCAAGCTCATTATGAGCCAACATTTCCAAATGTTTTGTGTCCCAGTTCAGTTAAATCAGCTGTACGATTCTGTATTGCTCCTTTCAAGACCTGCAGTAGTTCTCAAATGAATTTACAGTATGAACCAATGCTAGGAAAATATATTTTGTCAGAATAACTTTGTTTGTATTTAAGCTGAGTCTTGCTCAAGATCCTCTAGAGGCATAAAGTATGAAAAAGTGAGTAAAATTTAGCAATGTGCTAGGTTTCATTTTCATTAATACAAGGCTGCCCTAGTGGGTTACTCATTTATGTTCTTATATATAAATATGGGATGCTGCCAATGTACAGTACAATACTGTTAGTCCCAGCTCACACTTGAGTGGTGTGTTCTGCAATGTACTAAGTGTGGTAATATCTTTAGGAAAATGTATAAAGACTGGGATAATTTGAACATGCGTGTGAAGCGTAGTTGCTACAATAATAAACTTTCTGATAGCGCTTGAGAGGTATGAAAAGCCAGTGTTAGTTAGTAACACTGAGCAGCAACCCTGAATTAATCTCCAGCATGGACAGTGCCCTAGTAAGCAGGTTTATGGAATTCTCAAAGTCAATTATTTATATATAAAATGACATGCAAGAGAGCGGAATCTCCATCTGACACTTCTGGTAAGATGTCATTGTAACATGCATATTAAAAAGGCATGAGATATTAGTGAAGCCACACATATTCCAGAAGTTTGCTACTTCAGTTGGAAATCCCTGTAGTCTCAGTATTATAAACTATTCTTTCTGTGTACTTTCTATGTTGTCTTATACAACATCTGATTTAAATACCACGGAGATTAAAATGCTCTTGTGGGCATAGAAGACATCTGTTTTCTCTATTACCATCTACAATCCTGACCCAGTGAAGTAGAATCTCTTTAGAATTGTCTTTCCTTGTGTTTGTTAGTCTGTTATCATCAAATCAATTCAATGTCTACCTATCACAATTTTAGTATTTTTTTTTCTCTTTTTTTGGGGGGGGGGGTATGAATTACCATTTTATTTATTGGGGCTGTCATAAAAAGTCATCAATAAATTACAATTGAAGATCAATGCATTAAACATACATACAAAATTCCAAGAAGCAGAACATTTTGATAAAGTAAAATCCAAAGTATTGTAACACCATGCATTTTCAAAGCCAAGTGGATTTGTAGTACTCCATTACACTTGGTGATTTAAGGGTTAAGCACATGAGATGAGTTTTAAGTGAATTAGAACAGGAATGATCTGGTTTTCCTTTTCCAACTGAACTTGGTGAGCATCACATGGGAAATGCAACCTTGTAAGTATATATATATAAGTATCTCTGTGCTGTTCCAGCAGTAGTATGATAAGGTCAAAAATAATTCCAAATAAACATTATTTGTGATTTACTGTTATTACCTGACTAACACTGTTTTGTTCTAATACAATCTGTAAAAAAGTCTGTGCAAATGACCTTCAGACTGGACTGGCCACCTTTTCATTTGGAAAGCCATACATAACTTTTATAGCTAAGTACTCTAGCAGTACCAAGATTTAATATAATTATCTGGGAGTTCTCCTTCCTGTATCTTATAGTTACAAAATTCGACTATTCTTCTGTCTTTGTACCTACTGCAGGTCTTGTTAAAAAAAAGAGTCACTTCTCAGTCAGAGTACTTAGGTCAACTTAAAAAAAAAAGCTTTCTTAGCCGTAATTTAAAAAAAAAAAAGAATAAGGGGATTAAGCAGTCAATAACACCAGAGAAAGGGAATTGCTATTTGGATTGGCATGGCAGCTAGTCCTATGCAGTACATGTGAAAACAAAATCTTCGAAGTTGAATTCATGATTATTTTGTATTGGTTTGTGTTGTCTCTGTCTTGCCGCAGCCAAACTGGGCTTCTGGCTGTACTTCATTTAAACAATGGGACTAGGCGGAGTTTGTTAAAGCATGGCTGCAACCACAAGGTAGAAAAACATATTAAAAACAATACAAATCACAAACTTGACTTCAAAGGTAACATTTTCACCATTACTATGTAGGAGTAACTGTTATGCCAGTCCAAATTGGATTTTAATTCTGGTCCTTTAAGCTCCCTTTTACATGTAGTGTGCTTTAACATCCCTTGAATGTTCAGCTTTTGTAAACTTCAAGTGATACAGATTCTGACTGATATGTTATGAATTGTCCTAATGTAGCCTGTAACATTTAATACTACTTATTATATTATGCATAAAGGAAATTCTGATATACCATTATAGTTGACATTTGGTTAGATTTACTAGAATGTCAATTGTAGCCCATAATTCTGGGAACCTTTCACTCCCTTTGCATTAACATTAAAATCATTCCTAACCTGTCTTGGTATGAGACCTGAGATTGATTTCTACAACTATCACCAATTCATGGTGATCTCGACTGCACAAGCTGATTCACTCCAGCCATGGTTCAACAACAACAATTGTTTGTTTACAAAAATGAAGAAGATACACTATTAATTATGACATTTAAAAACTGCAAAATTCATTATGCAGATTTAAAGTGGGAAAAAACACCAGAAATCCAATTTAATACAACATAAAACCATGTATTTTATATTAGACTAAAGTGTGAAACATGTATAAAAAACTACTTTGGTCATTTATTTTTATTTTAGCCTTTGGGACAGATATAAACAAAACAAGTATATTGATTTCAAAAATCAATTTCTTAGTTTAATTGCAATTAGGGATTTTGATCAAAGGAGGTCATGTGAGGAGCTGGTAGCATTATATTGCTGATATAGTGGATAAGATTGTACATACGACTGAAAGTCCAAGATGCAAATCTCTGCATAATTTATACTGTTGGTGTAGTCTGTCAAAATAATTCCACCCTGGAGGATATTCGCTCCAGATACACTTCATCGCCTACATATGCTAACTGACTGAAGTCTAATATTTCATCTTTGTTTCAGATCACAGACCTGCCTCATTAGTTTCTCCTAAGTTGATCTGAGATAATTTTCTTTTACATGATTTATATTTTGTAAATGGTTTACCTCAGAATATTTTGCCCTAAAATAATACCATTTTATTTATGTGCTCATTAAATAATGCAACTTTGTTGTACTTGTAGAGTTTTAAAATGGATACCAAGTTTAAATTGTTCCTGAAAAGAAAACAATATTATCTTATATACTCATCTCATGTAGCATTAAGCAGTCAGCCCTATCCTCATTCTCATCTTACTGCTCTGGTTATTATGATTACTTCAAGGTCTATTTTACAGTGCTAATTGCACTGACCCTCCCTCCAACCCAGAATTCAGTTTCAAGCTTTGGATTTGGTTTATAAAGCTAATGAAACTCCCATCTATTTTGCAACCAAATATTACTCCAGCTTTAATTTATAATCTGCCTATGGCCCTTGCTTATCCTTCTCCTATATTCCCACTTCTAATGCCCACCTTCAAGATTTTTCTCATGCGGGGCCTACCTGACTAGCTCTAGGGCAGTGATTTTGCGGAAGAGCCATCAGTAGCTAACACATATAGATACAGATTAGAATTAAAAATATGCTTTAAACACTGAGTGCGAGCCCAGTTTTCAGTTATTTACACTTTACATTGCTCATTAGCCAAGTTAAATTACTTAGCAATCAGTTGGTGTTCCTTTTTGCTCAGCAGCCTACCCACTAGCCCATCAATTTCATTGAATTTTGTGCAATAGACCACCCAGTTTTTTTGAATGTTGCTAAGTAGCAACAATGGCACTGTGCGAGTCTATTAGAAAGAGATAGCAAAGCTGTCTTTGGTTTATTAATTGATATTGTAATAACATTTAATAGGCATCTCCCAAAAAACATTTAAAGGGGATCTCCCTACACAAGTTTCAAACTGCTATGAATCTTAATGGAAAAAAGTTGCCACAAAAATGCTATGGCAATAAGCATGACTTAAGGTCAAAACTCTAAGAATGAAGCCTTTAAAGCCCTAAGCAGTTTGAAGTCATGTTGTGACAGTGACTTCCTTTCATGGGCACACCAGACCTTATCAAGTTGTTGGGAATGGAAAATGCCCTTTACAGGAAGCTAATATACTAGGCTGGTTGGCAAGCTTATGCTTAGCTAAAAAACTAAAATGCTGCAGAGGGTCTTACCTGGTGGTTGCACAAATGCTCAATTCCATGCTGAAACAAAGGCTTAGGTGCCATTTGATCTTGAACTTAGGACTGCCTAATTCCTTTGCCTTAGGCACAGCTATATCTGTGTATGTAAACTGCAAGAATCCCTGCTTGATGAGAATCTATTAAACAAAAACTAAATAGCAATATGTCAGCATCGCCTGATTCAGCCTAAAAGTTATTACCTGAATTATTGCCTTGTCCATTAGATGTACTCAGAACAAGCCAATCAATATACAAATGTGGAATCTGGTGTTTATGACCCTCCTCAACTTAAAATGTTGAACTGTAATACATACGCACAGAAGAATCCACAGTTATTCCACCTATCTAGGCAGTACAACATATGTAAGAAGGGCAACTGGTTCTCAGGAAAGCCTCACAAAAGAATTAGAGGCTTATTCATGAACATGAGAATGTGACTGTTGAAGTGAAATCTCATCACTTCAGGTCGCTATGCTCTGAGAGTCACAAATTCTCTACTCCTTATTCACAAAACATAGGATTCCATAGCAAAGAAGCAATGGCGTCAGTAGCCATCTCTTGCATAGTGTGAGGTAGTCAGTCGGACAGTTGCAGCCCTGCTATCAGCCCTCTAATTCGCCACTTTAATCTGGAGAAGTAAAACAGGTAAATGTGACACAATACACCATGCCGAATTTACTACTTTGTCAGACTCTGATGTTTGATAAATAGGTGAGATATCTGTGCACGCAAATGCAAAGTGATATGAAGAGCTGTGTAAGTCAGCAACTGTCAGAAGCATGAATATGCAAAGATTAGCAAGTGGCAAATTAATGTGAATTTGGACCTTTTCACAACTGACATGAATAAGCCCCTTAGTTATATGCTACTATTTCTACAGAACTAGATTAATTGAGATACTAGGAATCCTTTTAATGTAAATGAATTTAATGCAGCATAAGCCATATGTGCATGATACATGAGTACTGTAGTTGGGCTAATACGGCTGAAACCATTTTTCTGCTACATGATACATGAATATTTTGGTGCAAATTTTCCACATATACTTACCCATGTGGCAAGCTCCACTAACCGGGTCACACTTATCATCATGACATTTACAATACTGGTCACAATTAACTCCAAATTGTCCTGGTGGGCATGTCATGTTGCAGCTGTAAATAAAAGGAATACAAGTTAATTGTATATGTATTAGGAAATAACAGCCACTTTATCCTGAAAGTTAGTATAGGATCTCACATTTTTGTAGATTTGAGGTGATAAAAAATCTTTCTTTTGGAATTTGAATAAGCAATGTTTGTGTGCCTGGGCACAAGTGCACAGTTTAGGGGAGACATTGCAGGGATGGTGAATTAATTCAACGAATAAAGAGAAAAACTAACCAAGTGGCCTAGAAATAAAACAGGCTTTTTTGCACTCTTTGCCACTGTTTTGATAACATTTCAAAACCATGAAGAAAAACACATAATTCATTCCTTTTATTTGCATTATTTAGAACTATTTAGAACAGGGGTGGACAATTAATTTTCCCATGGGGCCGCATGAGAAATAGGAATGACTTTACAGGGCCAGACTGCCCCCCCCCCACCGTGCTGCCCCCTCCTTCCTACTCCATACCCTCTAAAGGAGAGGGACGCTATCTTGGTGCTCACCCCCTCCTTCTCCCTGTCCCTCCCTATTCCCTGTCCTGGCTCTGTCTGATTTAGTGCTTGGCGGTACAGCATTCCTCTCTCACCGGAAGTTGAAAGCTTTCAATTTCCAGTGAGAGGAACGCTGTAGCGCTAAGGAGCCAGGACAGGGAAGAGGTAGGGACAGGGAGTAGGGGGGAGAGTACGGCTGCCTACAGCACGGCCCGGCCCTGTCACCCGATTTTCATGCTTGAAAACAAATCAACTTAACGGTTCAAATCAATATCAGTTAATCCACTGATAAACTAAGTATTCCACTATATGAATGAGTTTAGAAATTACTTCTGTTTAAGACTTGCATACTAAATGATGATTGCATGATAAATATAGATTTTGTAAATGTTGTTATATTTGAGGTCTGAATATCAATAATTTTCCTACTTCTTCCTATTATCTTCTTACTATGAGTATTTCATTACTATTTGCTACCATAACTTTTATAGCCAATCAAGGTTTTTTTTAAGAAATCTGGTATAATGTTTGTATGATGAGTTCATTAATCTTGTATGTTTGGTTCTTGGAATAAGATTTGTGTTTATATTCCCACTGAACTAACAATTCTTGGATCTTCCCTTACCCTAAAAAAATTGACATTACATTAAGAAATAAAACAGTACAAGTAAAGAAATGTTTGTGGATGAAACATTGTATAAGCTCCAGGTACGCAGAGAAGCAAGAGGTCCCTGCTCAAAAAAGCTTAGTGGGTAGAATATGAACAAACACAAACAAGAGGTCATAGGCTGGCAGGCATGCTAAATCCGTGTATATCCCAAAAATATAATCACTCATTTATCAGTAACTACAACAGTGGACTTCAAACCCAGAAATGGATCTCTGCAGTGACTACTGGGATTGTATGTTTATTTACAGATCCAGTTATCTGATGAATTTTTGTGGATTGTCACATTTAAAAGACTATCTACATTGCTGAAGGTTTGTATCCAGTCATGTATTTTTATAGCCTCACTTGCACACGTGTTTTATTTCTTTATATAAATATGAAAATAAATTGCAAAATGGTTTGAGAGGTGGATTATGACTGTTGTGGTCTTTGTAAAAACTAAGGCTGTAAAGACTGATACAGCATACAAACAGGAAAGTTTGTTGTGTCCTGTGGTTGTTTAGTCATTCCTAGTCCGGAATCTAGAAGCTCTTATTTTGTTATCTTCTTACTGCAGAACTGTCTGGACCACCTCTCAATATTTACCACAGTCAAGTATATTTTTTTCTATTTAACTGTCAGATCATGTATATAAATGTTAAAGGGTACAAGCTTGCTTCTGAAAAGTGAAGTAGCGATGCTACAATTTATTGAAGTGCCATGACATGTTTCGAGTGACAAAACCCTTTCTCAAATGTCACCCGAAACATGTCATGGCACTTCAATAAATTGTAGCATCGCTACTTCACTTTTCAGAAGCAACCTTTACGGGGCAGGGACCTCTAACCTCTTGTGTCAATCATAACCTGACACTTAAAGTGTTTTTATGTTTGTAAGTTACTCACTTGTATTGTGTAATGCACTTTCCCATGTCTGTATTATATTTGTATTGCTGAATTGTACAGCGCTGCGTAAATTTGTTTTGCTTTATAAATAAAATTATATATACATACAACCTTGTACACTTTTTTGTTGTTTTGGGCAAAATTAATAAGACCGAAAAGACTTGCAAAGTCGAATTTGAGTCTTTTGGGGTTTATTCTCGCAAGATTTCCCCGCAAGATCATCCCGCAAGAATTTTGCTTTTCGGTTTTCCGAATTGGATTTTTCGATGGAAAGGTAGCCGTCTGTACTATGGCTAGTATACCTTTCCATCTGTACTATGGCTAGTATACCTTTCCATCTGTACTATGG
>JAKJJM010078129.1:0-12877 GCA_021901965.1 Pipa carvalhoi
GTCGAGTCTATAACTGACCTCCTCATAGAAGCTAATTAGATTTGTTTGGCAGGATCGATTCCTCATAAACCCATGCTGATATGGAGTTATACATTCTTTCATGTTTTAGTTTTAACTTGTAACATTAAAATTTTCCTGGAGTTTCTTAAAAGGGTTTGATTGGGTTGTGTTTTTTTTTTTTGTTAGCATTTTATAAAACTGATGAATTTCATCCTGTTTATGTTTTTGACGTAGCCCATTTTACTTCCCTAAATAAATAACCATTTGCAAGTGACCAATCTGGCTTCATTAATTAAGAATAATTGGGAATGTATATCATTAAGTACACAAATCATTAAGCTTACTCAAGTAATGTATACTACATACTTGACAATCTTCCAGCTCATTGTTTTTTGGTGGATAACAAATGATGATGCAGTAAAGATTAAAGTCTTTTCTGAGTTTTTTCTTTGGAAACAGCAGCTAATAGCATCTAATTTTCATATCTGTGTGTTGGACTTTCAAGTAGTATATAACAATAGTTTTTGGTTTAAAATTGACCCCATTTTTCCTTCTACTTTAAATGGACCAGAGAATAGAATTTTTAAATTTTAATTTTAAATTCTAAAATTGATCATTTTAAATTATACAATTGATTGTTCTTATTATATATTAGATACCCATTTGTTATATCCTCTATTAATTTGTTTCCCATTAGACATTTAACATGTGATGCTATTGGAGAGCAAAATATTATTTGGAATCGATCATTCATTAATCTTTCCTAATCCTTTAAACTGGCATTTCGTGCCGCACATGCGCACTAAGTCCCATCTGGACGCATGCGCGCTCATATACTTTCATTGGAAACGTGATCGTCATTACTCCCGATGCGCTCGGATATATAGCACTACTCGCAGATAACTATTCATTGCTGACCAAATCTCCTGAGGAAGCTGAGCACTAGCAGACTTGGTGAAACGCGTTGAGAATTGAGAGATTTGCCATATACACTTTATCAGGCTTTTTATTATTCTACATTGTGTGAGTACCTTTTTATCACAATAAATCGATTACTTTATCAAACTGGGTTGCACTATATCTTATCTTCTGCTTTGAGTCCACACAGTACCTGTATACGAATACATTTCAAGGTTGATGGGTTTATACTGAAGGACCTGCGATTCAATCCTATATAAGCTTGACTCGCCACATTCTATCTGGTGAGTCTTTTCCCCAGAGGGGGACTGCTGTTTTATCATCCACACAGCAGTGGAAGTCATAGAGGGGGACTGCTGTTTTATCATCCACACAGCAGTGGAAGTCACAGTGTGATTTTTTTTTCTTCACAACGAAGCTGATATTATTCGCACTTGTCACTTGTTCACTGGGACACAACTGTAGTATTCTGAATGCACTGCATTGTTTGTACCACATAAACAGCACTGTTATTTCATTGGATGCACATTTGATTTATTTTTTTTTTTTTACTGTTTTTCAATTTGCTATATGCATTATATACATTCACATGCTGCTTGGTTCATGTTTTAACATTTATCGATTTTATAGATTTATATTTGCTATTTATTCCTTATTGCACAAATTTTAGTCTACCTTTTTATGCGCTTCCACTTCCATTGGATTGTTTTAGATCCTTGTCATTGTGTTTTAAATGGACCAGGATGCACAGATCTTGACACACCATTACCTTTATTTGGAACACACACTTTTAACTAATGTTGCTAAAATCCATCTTTTTTGCTAATTACAGGAGACGCTGGATAAGGGATTCGGCCCTGGTTGATGATTCCTGTGAGGTGTCCGGAGACATTAGCAGAGCATAGGTACAATACTGCCCATTGGAAGACGCTCAATGTTATTGAAAGAACTTTTGGTGTTTTGAAATGACGCCTCTTTCACAGGTGGAAACTTCCCAGATTTTGGAGATCATTGTCACCCGTCCAATGCTACATAATCGAGCAATTAGGCATGGTATGCCACGCACAATTCATGAGCATGTCCCACCAGAGATAGAGGGGTATGCCACTCAGTCAACAGATGCCACATGGGCTGGTCAAAGAGTGAGAAGCACAATTATTTCCTCAAATTTCAGTTGTGAGTATCCAGATAAATAATCATTTATTTGGCAACTGACAATATTAGTTTGAATTCATGTGTGCAAACATCAGCTCTATGCTTCAAGAGCAGTGTTTATGTTATGTTGTTTGTCCCAAACAATCAGCAAAATGACATTCACTTACATTATATGGGCCTTAACAACCAGCCTACAGGTATGTGTAACAATTTGTCCTACTCTACATTGCTTGATTACATTAACTTTTACTAAGATTAGAGACAATGGGATGTCTTGCCTGATCTGGCCTGTACCCTACAATAGATGCTATAGATGAAAGTTTAAAGTTTAAAATATCAAGAGTGTGTCTAGTATTGGGTTTCCCTGACTCTTAGAACATCATGAAGGTGGATGACTTTCCTGGCCTTAGAAGCCATTCTACTTATTGTGGCAGGTACAATCAACCATTCAACCAGCTGATGTGCTTATGTGTAAAAAAAAAAAAAAAAAAAAAAGTTATTTTCTGGTCAGATACACATTTTAAACAGTCTTCACTATTTAATTTGTAACCTCATATTATTTGTAGGGTCAGCAGTACATAAAAGCCTTACACCATCTAGATTGTATGCTCTACAGGGCAGGGACCATCAACCTCTTGTGTCAGCCACAACCTGGCACTTAAAGTGTTGTATCCTTGTGATATTTTACTTGTATAATACACTTTTCCCATGTCTGTCTTATGTTTGTACTGCTGAATTGTACAGCGCTGTGTACATTTGTGGCACCTTATAAATAAAATTATACATACATACCATTGAACTACCAAACTGTCATAGAATTATTAGTGTGGTTTTTTTTATGATGGGTCTGTGTGGTCAAATATCATCAGGGCATGAAGATGGTTTGCAAAAGTATATACCAACACCAAACAATATGGACTAGTCAAGCTGTTAAAAATGTACGTATCATTGGAGTAAAATCACCTTCTATGTTTGCTTTTTCTTTTTAGAAATTTACACGAAATTGGTGGAGAGACTATTACCAAACCTGCAAAATATTGTACCATCAAGATGGGCATGTGTAAAACCCTTATGGGGACAAGATATATTTGTAACTGCTTTTTCAAACTACAAACCACAAATAGGAAATCATTCCTGAATCAAATGTAAATAAAGAAAATATATACTAATATAGAAGTGGTGTTAGTAGTAAGATTTATTGGCTACGTGTTATGTTGGAGGAATGTATGTGTCCAAATGAATAATACTGACTAGTGCTTACAAGTTGTCTGGCTCCTTCTAAAAAAAAAAAATTAGAAAATACAAAAACCTAAAATGTGTCCAACATATACGAAAATAGAATATGCAAAGACAAAAATCTTTGCTTAATACAAATAACATAAAAAAAACTACAAAGATTGTATTTGAAATATCCGATACTTAGAAATCCATGTAAGAAAAACAACTTCACTCAATAACAGTGAAAAGAACTTTTGTTGTAGACAAACAGCATGAAGGCCATTGGTTGGTAACAGCAGAGGAACAGGAAAGTCACCAGAGACTGAGGGGGTTATTAGCTAAAGTCCGAATTGTTGCATAAAGGTCTGAATTTGACAGCTAAAGACGGTCGTAATAGATGGCTGCAGTCGCGACTTTACTATGGAAACATTGTCGCAGTCGCGACTTTAAAATTGTTATTAATTTTTGCTGTGGGAATCTGCTGTTTGAGAATTCGACAGTCTCACTTTAGCCAATAACCCCCTAAATCTTAGTACTTTTTAATTCAGGTTCTAGACAGGGTAAATAAGGAATACGATGACCTCAATATTTATTTTATATACTTGCAGCTCTAGAGTAAATACTTGGAACAGATAATCTAGAATTACAAATGTTGAACCGAATTTTCAACACTAACCTGATTTACAAACTTGTATGTAC
The DNA here is from genome assembly GCA_021901965.1 of Pipa carvalhoi. Classification (NCBI taxonomy): domain Eukaryota; kingdom Metazoa; phylum Chordata; class Amphibia; order Anura; family Pipidae; genus Pipa; species Pipa carvalhoi. The sequence goes on from JAKJJM010078129.1 coordinate 3,991, forward strand.
AGTATAGTTGCTACAAAAGAAGATACTTTCATTGTTGACGATACCAGCCATTTAAACCAAACTCCTGTCTGGGAATTTTCAATTTCTTTCTTTCTGAGGGGGTTATTGGCTAAAGTCCGAATTGTTTCGGAAAGGTTTGAATTCACCAGCTAGAGACGGTCGCGGTAGACTGCTACTGTCGCAGTCATGACTTCATAATGGGAATATTGTCGCCGTCATGACTTTAAAATTGACGCATCGCGGATTTGCTATGGGAATTCGCTGTTTAGGAATTCGCCAGTTGAATTCTCACTTTAGACAATAACCCCCTGAATTGTCCCTTAGAAGCAAAGTAAAAAAAAAAAATGCTATAAAGGCCAAAAGTGCATTGGTTGATAATGTACATAAACAATTTTGGTTCCAAGTATGGATAACACAGCACAAACGTGTATTTTATTCATATTAATTCGGAAGCAACGGTGTCCCTTTAAAGAAGTGGTTAGAGTTCTATTTGCAGCTTATTAGTGGTATTTTTAAATGTCATGCTTCTAGCTATACAAGAAATGTAAATGTCATATGGTTTTTCTCACTTGCTCTTTACAATTACTAGAAACTATTTGTAGAAATTGTTCCATGCTACAATCGCTTTGCAAATATCATTTTTCCGAAGCCAATAATATGTGTGCATTGTATGTTGTGTATGGTTTGTTTGTTTGTGAAGGCTTTATATGTTTGTTAGTGGAACTTTAATGGCTTAGTTTGCCTGAAGCGAAAAACTTTATGACAGGTCTAATTGTCTGTGTGCGTGATGCAAGTGATGTAAATAAAAAAGACAGTTGTATAGCATCTGAACATTGGCAGCTCTTTAAATGTCACCATCAAAGTTGCAGCATGGGTAAAGCACTTTAATTACTCATGCTCTTTAAAGGTGATGTACAATCAAAAACAAATACTCAGTATTTAATTCTTTATCCCAAGACAATCCTTTTTACAATATTTTTTTTTTCTTTTCATTTTCCTGTTTTTAGGTAAATCATTTTTCTTAATTCTTCTGTTATCTAGTTCTGTTTGAAAACTTCGCCCAGGAAAGAGTTTTATTGTCATCTGAAGATTGTTAAAATTGTACATCCCTGCTCTGTATAAAAGTTCTCAGACTTCAAGAAAATCATATCCTTATAGCATTGTATGCATTGTAACTTGTGCAAAGGCACAATTACTTTCTAAATCCTGGTCTTTAGACGTTTAGGAGGAAATGACAGAAGCTTGTAGTTGAAAGAAAAAGAGGTATTCTGCCGTGCCTGTCTCAAGTGTTAATCACAAAATGCACCATTGTGATTATTTAAAGTGCATTGTGTCTTTGGATCACAATCACAACTAGACCATAAACTTTTGAAAAACATCAGTGACTTCATTTCAATTCAGTTTGATTAATTTCGATCAAATTTATTTCCCACTTGCTCAAAAAAAATTGGCAAAATTATTAAAAAGCAGGGAAAACAAATTTGATTTGATTTAGTAGAGGGAGAGAGACTTTGTTAGGGCCATGGTTAGGTTAGGGCCCCCAAGCCAATAGTGCTGATGGGGTTGGGAGCCATGGGAAGGGGTCAGCAATTGACTCCCTCCAGGTGAGGGACCCCTACCACTCTTGGCTAAAGGGAGGTGGGGGTCTTGGGGTCAGATCCCCTTTGATGAGGGTGATGCCCCCTACTCCACTTGGCCACCAGAGTAGGTGTTACCCCCACCCAGCATAACAGTAGATGGAAGTGGAGAGAAAAGGGTCCCAAGGACCCCTATTTTTAATACTTGGGTTCCCCTACCCCACAGGGACATCAGGGTAGGGGCAAGGTGGAAGCTCCTAGCGGAAGTGATCCCCCCATCCTGCCTAGTGCTGGGGGGGCGGGGGATAGAAGTCCCGGGGACCCCTTCATTTAACTTAAACATGCCCCCCTACCCCAAAGGGACAGGAGGGTAGGGGGTAGGGAAGCAGCTCCTAGCTGTTCCAGCATTAACGATCCCCCCCCCCACACCTAGCATAGCACTAGGTAGGAGAGTGATGTTGGGGCAGTGTGGGGGTCCTAGGGAACCCCACTAGATAAAGTTAAATTAAATAAAACTAAATTTTTCCACAGTAGCGTTATGGAAATAATGTTGGTTTATTTATTTTAACCTTTTAGTTGCCTGTTAATGGTTTTTAATAGTTTTAATGTAGCTTTGGGTAGTTTGTTGTTAGTTGTGATTGGTTTGTATACATTGTTGCAGATAGTGTTTGTTTTGGGATACTTTTTTGCCTTTCGGGGGTTATTTTGTAAAGTCTGAATTGTAGTGTAAAGGTCCGAATTCACCAGCTAAAGACAGTTGCAATAGACCAATACTGTCGCAGTTGCAACTTTATAATGAGAATATTGTTGCAGTCGCGACTTTACAAAGGAAATGTCAAAACTGTAACTTTAAAAATTGTTGCGGTCGCGATTTTATAATGGGAAACCGATGGCTGTGAATTCGACAGTCAAATTCTCACTTTACAGATTGACCCCTTTATGTAGTTGTGTTAGCTTAGTAACAGTTTGCAGATTTTGATGTATTAGATGGGGTTTTTGAATGTTGGCGCTGCAGTTTAGCATAGGGATAAATGGTTTGTGACTAGATCTAGTGAAGAAGAATCATTTGGAGAGATATGTTTTAAAAAAGTTTATTTAAAAGTGCTTGAGCGATAATAATTATTCGATGCTCGAATAATATCACTTAAAATGGGTGCTAACGGTAAAAAATAGCGATACTTTTTAAAACTTGTCAAAACGGTCAAAAAAAGGAAAAAGCAAGGAAAATTGAATCTTCCCCTCTTTTCAACCATTTTGACTTTGAGAACAGGCGAACAGAGTGGTCGCTCTACAGCTCTGTTCGCCTGGTCTTGAAGTGCATGAAGCGCGACTGCGACTATTTCAGTGGCCGCGCCTCATTCACTTTGGGGAAATGCCTTCGCAAAGGCTTTTCCCCAGAAGTACGGAGCTTACGGAATCTGGCCCTTAATCATATCCATAGCAAAAAAAAGTGTAAAAAATGCTCATTTATGTCAGTAAAATGATATAGTGGAAATATTCATCTGTTTGTTTCGAAAAAATCCCTTTGTGGTCTCTCGTTTGACATTTACGGACTTGGAAAATCTGTTTTTTGCTGCCTATACAAAGTAAATTCTCAACAGGAGACAAGTATTTGTAATTAGCATGTCTTCTGAATAGACAGGAATTGTGGAGCCAAGAAATTGAACGTTAGACCAACAAACAATTTTAAATTATGGAAAGCATTTAGTTGGCCTGTTTCATTAAAGTTGGTTCAATATCTGAGTGCAATTAACTTAGACAGCGCTTAAAAAGGTTTATAATGGAGAAAGTTTATAACAGCGTCTCTCAGGCATTGAATGCCGCAGCAGAAAAAGGGAAATATTGTAAAACAACACAAAATATATGCAAAGCTATAGAACTAACGATTCGTTGAGTGGAAATGTAATCACTTCAGTTTTTAGACGCCATTCGAAATATTGTTCATCTGAAAAATTAAAAAATAAAAACACGACTTTTTTTTTTTATATTGCTTCATTTACAAAAGCATGGATCTCTGTAGTACGAATAACAATTTATAGTTCGCATTTTATTGGATAGATCCGCGCACGATAGAAAGCGAGTGGTTTATTCTTAAGTGCATTTCTTTATAAGAAAAAAAAAAATGAGAACAAATAGCTTAACATTTTGCGCTTTCATGAAAAATAACTGCGGCGACGAATAATATTTCATACGGTACTAGGATCTGAATGGAAATCGAACCATTTACTGTTGAATTCCGTATTGAAGAACTAAAGTTCTAAAATTAACCTGTTAATGTTACATAAGATGAAAGGTTAACTTAGTACAGATTATAATTGGTATTTAAATAACGCTGATATATTATACAGTGCTTTAGAGAAATTCATCATTCACTGCCCTGTAGAGCTTACAATCTAGTTACAGTCACACACTGATGTATGTTTTTGGATTGTGAGAGAAAACCCACGCACGTGCGGGGAGAACATACAAACTCCATGCAGATGAAGTCCAGGGTGGAATTGAACCCAGAACCTCAGCACTACAATCAACAGTGTTAACCACCGAACCACCGCACTGCCCAACAATGCAATACCAATCTACTGAGTGCCACCCTGTATTTAAAATGAAGACCTGGAATTTATAAATGTCCTTCAGATCACTGCCACCATGTTTGTGATGTCATCGCGCACAGAATGTAATCACTGTCAAGTTTTACTTTGTGCTCCCATCAGGGATCAACTGGCCCACCACAGTAACAGAGGATCCTCCAATGGGCACAGAATATGATGGAGTGCTGAGCAATGTTCAGCAAAACTGATTTATCATTATATATTATTGTTCTGGCTTTCATATTAACATTGTGATTTTTGAAAATGGGCAGCAAACCCTTCGAGGGCATCATCTCTGGTGGGCTCAAGATGCCTCAGCCCAACACTGATCGGGAACATTTAATGGGGGCGTTATGGATAGGGATGTTGATATAAGCTTGCAATTCCTGGATCCCTTAGCGTACGTTTCCATTCTTACATTTTTAATCAATGTTTCTGTCCACAGCTCACAATCCTTAAACTGATATTGTGAACAGTAAAATCAGTTCTAGTTTTAGGAGAGGAAAAAAAAATAAAAGAAGACAGAAATAAAATATAGAACTCTCTACACTCCCACAGCTCACCTCCCAAAAGATTCCCCGTGCAGTAGTAGCATAAATACATTTGAAAGTTTAGTGTCACAGTAACATTTACAATGTCAGCTCCGTAGGCGTGAAATTCTATCAAGCGCTCAGTTTAAACCGAAGGATTTTAAGGACTTGTCTTTCAAATATTAGTAAAAGAGGCAGGCGATCCTTCAAAAAGCAAGCGTTTCCCTTTATTCCATAGTTCACCTTTACCACACAGTAGCAAATGTTTCAGGGAAGAATCCCTTCATCGAGTGAATAAGTGATTTGTTGAGAGTGTAGCAGGGATGATTATGACTTTCAGACTCAATGCATTGGGATTAGAGATGGCCGAATTTTTGAAAAAATTCAATTCGGCTGCTTCGCCGAAGTGCAGGAGGGGGGATCGCTATGAAGCCGCTTCCCTGCACCCTCGCCCCAGCCCCTCCTTGTGCCTATGGGGTGGGGGGGGGCATTTAAATAAAAATAAGGGGTCCCTGCGACCCCCTATCCCCCATCCTGCAACAGCGCTAGGCAGGGTGGGGGATCGCTAAAACAGGGAAGCAGCTTGAATAAGGCATTACTATAACACTTCCATTTCACTATTTATCTCTGTGCTGAGTAGAATATTCAGTGCATTGGCAGCTGACTATAAAGACACAATACAAAAGTCAAGAGAGATTACTATAGAAATGTATTATCAATATAAATTTGCATTGTAAAGAGAGCTTTACAACTACTGAATATAATTTCACTGTTTATATACATATATTATGGACCATGATCAAAACAGGGATATAGTTTTACTTTAAGATAACTCAGGAAGACTAAGTAAAATTAACTGCAGTGCAGTGATTGTAGCTACTGATAACACATTTTGTTATCCTGTTGTGTTAAATGACGAAGTCAGTTCTGCTTCATCCCCAACTGTTACAACATGGTTATTAATTTGCAAGGCATGGAAATCATTTACAATCATGGGGGTTATTCTCTAAAGTCCAAATTGTCATGTAAAGGTGCGAATTTGCCAGCTAAAGACAGTCGCAATAGACTGCTACTGTAGCAGTTGCAACTTTATAATGAGAATATTGTCACAGTCACAACTTTACAAAGGAAATGTTGTTAGTCGTAACTTTAAAAATTGTCACGGTGACTTTATAATGGGAGAATTGTCGCAGTCGTGGATTTGCTATGGGAATCCGCTATTTGAGAATTCGACAGTCGAATTCTCACTTTAGAGAATAACCCCCCAAAACTCTTTATTGAATCATATGGGAGTTTCTGCTATGTAGTAGAGTAAAAATAACAGGTGATTAGGAATTTATCATTTCAAAGGACCCTAAATGGCATATTTATAAAAGAGTGAATTTATCTCCGAAAGTGAATTCGCTATACAATGTGACTATTCGCACTTTGATAAATTTGCCCCTAAGATCCTTATCCGTAGTTTACTAGAATTACTTATTGACTATTTTAAAGGATAACCTTTCTATCCATCTTTTGACATACAGTTAAAGTCCGCTACTAAAGACTCTGCGAAGGAAGATATTTTTTTATTTCCTCACCAGGATTAATAGTATTGATTTTTTTTTACCTTTAATAGCTGAATAATAAATACATTTACAATCACCATCAAACAATTCTGAAATGTAGCATAAATGCAAGTTCCATTTATATCAATTTGTATTTGCGATATCTGTATAATCATATTTATTATGCTAAACCCTGATTACTATAATGCAGTAATTATTATTTCCGTAATGTGCCATTTAATTATTGCCCCATTATAAAATGTTAACATCTTCAGGCGTGAAGAAAGATCACAAACATATAACTTGTTTGTTTCCGTGTCAGCTAGTTTCACTTTATTACTTCAGCTTCATTTTTTGCTTCAAATTTTCAGCAATTATAGGGGCTGAAAAAATGGCTCAATAATTACATTTGTTTAGCAGGATGGATTTCATGATAGGAACATTAAAATTCCACAGGAATGTTTTGTAGAAGCGTTGAACAGAATACGTAGAACTGCTACAGAATGTTGCATGTGCAACATTACTACGCAACAAAAATAGCAATACCATACCTTTCATATCTTCATAGCTGCGGAATCTTGTGCTACCATTCTATAGCTGGTTAAGCTACCTATGCAAATATCTAGGGCGAAGTTTATTAAGCACGTAAAGACTCGATTCGAGTCTTTGCGTGCTTAATCGCATGAGAATTCTCGCGAGATCATCAAGCGGGATCTCGATTGCGCTTCTCCGCAATTGGGTCTTTCACCCGAAAGTTTTGTAGCCATAAAACTTATGGCTACCTTTCGGGTGAAAGATCCAATTGCAGAGAAGGGCAATCGAGATCCCTGCTTGATGCTCTCGTGAGAATTCTCGAGCGATGAAGCCCGCAAAGGCTCGAATTGAGTCTTTATGGGCTTAATAAATTTCACCCCTAGTGTTGCACAGGGTTTAGATAGAGGAAAGCTGACTTAATGATCACATAGTGTTAAATGATAAATATCCGTGTTCCCCTTTTTAACAAAAAAATATTCCCGAGGGATAAAATGTCAACTACAAAAAGGCAGACACAAACAGCAGAACTTTCTCTAAAAAAAAATGCTTATTTTGTTTTTTTGTTTTTTTTTAAACGTTTTTGATGTCAAACATTAATTTTCATACCTCATAAATTTGAGAAGTCCCTTTAAGCTACATTTTGCTCATTACTGATGATGTGTAAAAAATGATCCTTGCAATAACTGCATATTGGTTTATCTATCTCATTTAACCATGAATGCGAGTGATCTATATTTCCATTTATAGGCAGTTACGCAGCTGTGCAAAGAAATTGTCAGTTGTTTCCTATCGAGCAGCGTTCTAGAATTCCTTCATGTGCTTCTGGCTAAGACATTCGTGCATACTGCACAATTGTTAATGCTGAATACGTTTCCCAAAATATAGTATTTCATTGTTTTTGATTTTGTTTGCGTTCTCTGTATACGTATTTTGATCCACTTAAGCGACACCGATAACATTTGGCCTTGCCAAGCTTTGACAGCTGTAAACATCCTATTACGTCATACTGATATTTAAAAGCTATCTACATAGAAACAGGCTAGAGGTTTGTGATTTAAAACAGAGGTAATGAAGGGAACACAGAGGAAAAAAGACATCTTGCAAGTCTGTAAGAGGATATGAACTAATGGACAAATAAATGAGGAAGGTGTAAGATTTAAAAAGCCAATAATGTTATTAAACTGTATATAATTCTGATTATTACTACATTACATTTAAACTAGTTAAGACAGGGACCCTGTTTAGTCCCATTACTGACAAGCAAAAGAAACCAGAAAACGCACTCTGTATTATCAATAACTGAATATAAACAGCGCAAGAAGAAGCCTCCAGTTTTAGAGGCGAAACGCGTCCGTTTTTTCAAGAATTCTCCTCCTCTTCCTAGTCCCCTGGGTATTGTATATATTATTTTCTATGCACTATTTCTATGCTCCAGTGAGACTATGGTAATTGCTATTTCAGTATTATATATGGTATTCCTGCTACATTTCATGAGTGAGTGAGGGGCTTCTGTTGTAGTCAGGGGGGAGTTTCCCACCTTTTCTCGATTTTTAATTGCTTTTAACCCCTTTTTTTATGTGTGTCATTTTTGTATGTTAATTAAGAAGTTTACACTGTTTTTTGCATTACATATCTAGTGTGCATGCTTTTTTTTGGGGGGGATACTTTTTGTCTTAGTGTTTTCAGTCCCATTACTGAGACAGGTGGACTGAGTAATTGCATGGGGTCACCAGGTGACAGGAGGTCCCACTTCCCTGCCCCTACCTGGTCTTCCATCTGACTGGTGAGACAGTATCCGCATAAAAGAAATACAGAGTATAGGATTGTGTTTAATGAATAAATAGTCTTTTGTTATACACTGAGGGGTCTGCAGCAGTTTCTCTTCCTCCACTGTAGAAGTACATCTACAATTTCAGTTCTTAAAGGTCACTACACTTCCCCTTTAAACAGGAAAAAAAACTAAAGATAGTGAGGTACCATTTAGTTAGAGTACATTTAAAGTGAATCAGTAGAGTGTAGCACCGTGTTAACCATAGATATAAACAGAGACAAGTGGAGTATGGGTAATACCTTTTATTGGTAACTGAATAGATGGTAAATACAAGCTTTCC
>JAKJJM010078136.1:0-19158 GCA_021901965.1 Pipa carvalhoi
CCGCCCCGGGCGGCAGGTGCTGTGCGGGCGGCATCCTGTGGGCAGGGCCATTCCTAGGGGTGGCCGGGCGCCGAGTGGAGAGTGGGCGGCGTCGAGCGAGGGGGAGCGGCACAGAGCGGATGGGGGGCGCCATCACCAACCTCCGCTAGCACCCCCCCTCCCCTCGCACGACCACCCCGGACGCCCTACATAGAAGCTACGCCACTGATATGGTCAATTATATCATAAAACTAAGCTAGCTAAATAGTCAGATTTAATGACCCCAAAAACAAAAATGACATTCAGTTTATTTTCTTGGTTTTTTTTTTAACAGTAAAAGACTCAGTTTTTCACTTTTAACTATAATTTTTAAGTGAGAGTACTGAGTTAAATTCCTGGTCGTCTGTATTTCCTCTTCCACCAAATAAACAATACTGTCAGATTGGAGGGCCTCGGTGACCTATAAAATGTTAACTTCATGTTATCTGAGGATGTAAGATTTCTATATATTTGTTAGATAATTCCCTTCCCACACCTTGTTGGTCAGGATCACATAAGTCAAAGTTCTTAATATATTTTTACTAAGGATGTTATTGAAAGAAATATTGATTTGAACATTTCTTTTTATGAAATATATAAGTTGTAACAGCAAGAGAAGTTTGTAACACAATAAAAATTGGTTTCCATTCATAGAGTCTCTAGAAATGAGCTGAGTGCCACAGATATAAATCTCCTACTTTTAAACTGAGCGTACCTACTGACTGCATTCACAGAACTGCTGACTAGAGACAATTCAAGTGATTTCAGTAGGACAAATGGAGAAATAGGAAAGGATGGCTAAAGCAGATAGATTGAAACCACTAGACTTTTAAAATATAATACCTGTATATAATATCTGTATGAAAACTGGATTTCTAATGTAAACAAAAGGAATACAACACTGTTTGAATTTGTGTAAATATTGTAATGGGATTATAAATGAATGGGATAATTATATGATGAGAATATCCCTTTAACCTTCGTGATTGTTTGATATTTCTACAAAATAAGTGAGGACAAGCACCAATTCCAGTCACTGGATGAGATTTCTTGGGATAAAAAAGCAAAGATGCAAAAAGCTTTTAATGACTTTAAGGCTGGTGCCACACAGACATTTGGTAATACTGTGGTATTATCCCAGGATAAAATGCAGCATTACTGTTCCCCTTTGCAATACCATTAGTTACAATCTCTGGCATCTGAACACACACTTGTGAATTCCTCACCAGAAGCAGCTAAACTGTTTGCGTTTCTGGTGGGAATTCACCAAAGTATGGCTGGATGCCAGCAATTACTATTTATTTCCAGAAAAAATGCAGTGTTACTATAGGCTAGTGTGACCCTGAGCTAAGGGGTATATTTGGCAATGGATGATGCTAAACCAGAAGGTAATGGGAATTACAAAAATAGTGAAGTCGTGATAGCAGTACCTTTCCACTATAGCCTGGTAAATATGCTCCAGTCTCTTTGGGACATGCTGACCAAATATTGCTTGATCCAAAGTGGATGAATAGCAGAAGCATGCAGCCTTACTGGAGGTAACTTAGTGATAAATAAGATACACAAGATAATGCAGAATTTTATGAATATATAGCCTGGAGTTGTTAAAGCTAGTATCCACCTGCAGCGTAATAAATACAGCGTAATAAACAAACCGTGGTTCTCCATTGTCAGGTGATCAAAAAACATTTTGATTTTTGTATAGTTCCCCCAGAGTCTTCTCTTTTCTTTATAGCAGAGATGTCCCTGAATCTTGTTACGGAGAGTTATAAATTGAGTGCATTTTCAGTATTATAGTACATTTGCTTTTATAAAATAGCAACTCATTTTAATGCTCTCGTTAACAAAATATAAACATAAAATATATAGTCTTTGCTGCTCTCCCTAACTAATGGTGGCACATCAGTTTGCTCAGTGCTGTAACACTGTTGTAGCACCATAATTCCTAAACTGGCTGGCAGTTAGCTAATATATGGCAACACTTGGGAGAAAGCCTAAATAATGTCCGGAAAATTTGGAAAACTGATACATGTGCAACTTTGAACTGTAAATGTAATAGATATTTAAGCACATAGCTTAATTTATCTTGTCAGTCCAGACATTCTGAGCTCTGGTGTAGTACCCTACAACTCTGCAGTGTATAAATATGGTTATACAAGTTCCCTAGAAGGAAACGGATATTTGCTACTATCACAATTATTACAGCTGTATCTTTGTACTACCAGCCCTTAGCCTCAGAGAAAATGCTCGTGTTAGCACTTGTTATTCAGTATATATGTCTGTAATAATTGGATCAGTTCACTGGTGGGGATATATACTCCAGCCATGTGGATTTCTGTTAGAAAGAACATGAATTCCCTATTGTGAATGAGTTCCCTTTGTTCCATATCTTTTGCTACAATCAGTCACACTAAAAGCTTGAAAGATCACCCAATTGGATTTTCAAAGCTTTATAACAGAGTTTCGGGAATGAAACAGGACAGCGACATTCATCTTTGTGGAGTTTCACACATATATCTATGATAAAACTGTTTAGATATTTACCCTTTCGTAGCCAGCAAGAAGTGGAAAGCATTCATTAAATTTAAATGTACAAATGGAGCCTTATCATTGATTATTATTTTAGTTGAACTCACTAGATGCAATAATAGAAATCCCCATTTTGATTAGCAGGACAGTTATTCAAATACGGAAGTTGTAAAAATGTTATCTTGGAAGTTAAATACATAAATTTTATTATGTTCTTTTTGTTTTTATCTGTATTGATAGCAGCCATGTTGACAAACAGAAATCACTGTGTCCCATTGTTTTCTATGGAACTTTAATACATATTCAGGAAGTTTTTCAAAAGCTTTTTAACATTTTTAAAAGTGAAATAGCTAAATAACATACTTTTATAGACACACTGTAGATTTTGCGGAAGCACAGATTGAGTATATAGTAACTATAAAATAACCTCAGTAAGAGGTTCTATGGTTCACAAATCCAAGCCATGCTGGCAATAGTAGTTCAACAAATGCAGCTGAAGATTCACAGGTGAAAATCTTCTGAAAACAATTTTCATTTACAGAACCAAAATCTTTAAACTGCTACTTACAGCAATGCTTGCACAGCCTAGGGACCTTATTGAGTAAAGGCCAAATAGTTGTGTAAAGCTCTGAATTTGTATCTATCCACCATTTCCCCATGTTCGCTTATTGAGCAGACTCTGCAATGTGGCAAATACACAACAAATTCGGGAGACTTTGGGTCACATTCCAGAAAGTCCGAATCTCACTGCTCAAATTAATTTTTGCGAGCATGTGAGGCGTGGTGCCGAAATTGTCGTGGACGCACTTCAATATGCACTTGAAGAATAGGCGAGCAGAGTTTTGTCTGCCACTGTTCGTCTGTCCTTCAAGCATATTGAAGCGCATCCACGACAATTTCAGCACCGCGCCTCAAATGCTCGCAAAAATGAATTCGAGCAGTGAGATTCAGACTCTCCGAAATGTGGCCCTTTCACAGCTGCGATCTTACAGAGTTCTTCACATCACTTTATGTGTGTGTATGTACACAGGTACTTCTGCTATTGACTATGTGTGTTGAAGGAGTGAATGCGACTAGGTGTACTGCTCTGAATTCATCCCTTTGACTTCACCACATCAGAGTGGTGAATTGGAGGGCTGATGGCAGGGCTCCGCATTCTACTTCTATCCGACTGACTACGCCACACAGCGCATTCAACAGTGATCACCGCTGTCCACTATTCACCACTTAATCAATAATGAGAAGTAATTTTGCAACTATCTGGAGGTGCAACTTGAATTGTAGTCAATCAGCCCATATATATTTATTATATCCATCTTTCATTTTAGATGTCTGGGAGATATATGGTGTGCTTTATGGGCATGTCTTTGTCTTGTGGGCACTATGTTATAACTGAGTATATCTTATAGAGTTTACTGTATTGGGGTGTCATGCTACTCACTTTTCATCCCTTTGTGTGGCTATAAGTGTGATAGTCAATCTACAGTATAAATAGGCAACTAATACAGAACATTGAAATTGGGCTACTGGGCAAATCAGTTATTTGGTTTGCAATGTAACCTAGGCATGCAGCTGGCTCCTCTGATGTCAAACTGAGTTATCAGACACGTAGCTGGAGGGGAGCCTGTTAGGAGTAGTAATGGTATGGGAGATACAGGTCCTGATTTTGCACAAAGTTCAATGTATTTATACAGAAAAGAGCTAATTTACTATTTGTTCCAAAGATATATTTATAGGCTGTGTCATTCAGTTAACTTACTAAATATGATGCTCCACAGAGAATGTCTGTTAAAGTAGGATCTATAGACTTTGTTCCTTTTGGAGGTGATCTTAGTGGAATAATTGCCGTAAGATTTTTGGAATTTAATTTGTTAGGTCTACGCAGTATATCTCATGTTTTCCATTTTGAGATGGGAAGAGAGTCAATAGTTTTGGAAGATTTGCTGTTACATCATGTAATAAATCACATTGGCTGCCATTGTTTGTGTTAAAATGCAGTCATATCTCAAAGATGATTTAAGGTCTGCACTGGCAGTGCATCCATAAAGGCTGCCTGAGTAGCAAATGGAATACATATGTCAATTCAATAGCTTTGCCTTGCCTGAACCAAATTGAGCGAGAAAGATATGTATCAGGGATTGTTCCCTCTTTTTTAAAGAGAGAGCTTTCTCAATCAATAGCTATTACATTAATTACAGCAGGGGGAATCAATTATCCACTTGCTGAGGCAAATGTTGTTCTTAAAAATAATGAAAAAGCAATATGTAAACTGTTCTTCTGACAGCACGTTTAATCTAACAGATGTTTGGGGAATATGGGGCTTCATTAAGTAATTACATTTTGTTGAAACTATATTTTAATTAAAAATATATTGCATATTGTTAGACCAATTGTCTTCTTTGTGACTTAAAAGTGTGAACCCTTAACTAAATATGTAAGGGGTCAGTTTGTTGCATGTAAAAAGCATTCATTCTGTTCCTATACATTATTACATTCTATAGCTATTTGCATCTTATAGTAAAGTGTAAGCTAGCTTAGTGTTGGTATGGTCCATACTTAACATTCCTCCACAAAAGGAACCAGCTAATGTTCATATAAGGGGGAAACACTATTTAATATAAATAAATCAATTAAAATTTCTTGCTCAGCAGCTGGATTTTTATATTTCTTTAAGTGTAAATATCCAGCCTTGATCATCCAGGTAGAAGAATTTCAGAAATATCTTTCTTCACTGCCAAGGGGTCTACTCCCATGTGCTATAAAAGACTTCTTCTAGTAGGAGTTTAGTCCTTGTTTAACTGATGTAATCACATGGAAAATATATGTGCCATGAGATGGAATATAGATTTTACAGATGCACTGACTTACTGAGTCCAGAGAATGCAATTGTTATGATAGGACAAGTGTTTAGGATAGTTGTCCACCCACATTTGTGTCAGTAGACCAGCACTGCTGAGATGGGAGTGAAGTTCCTTTTTTGCAAATGTCCAAAGTGAGTACCAAACCTGGAACTAGGGAGAGCTGGGAGTATGAAGAGGGCTTGACCAGAATATCAGAAACATTCATAGGAGGGTTAATGGTGTTGCTTCTGTTGTTGTGCTGCTGCCATAATTATGCTACTTACTGTTAAGAATTCTCACATGGTGCAGTGTTCAGAAACCAATTCAGCAGTGAAGGCCTCCATGTCACCTACAGTACATGCTACACAAAAATTTCCAGTACTCTTTTACTCAGCCACACACTGCTGCTGCACTTGCCTGTGAACACTTTGCCATATTGCTCAGTGCCTATAATGCCTCTACAGTACAGTTACATTACAACCTCAACTTTAATTAATACCTTCTTAAAGATACAACACCATAATATATCACAATATTCAGTCTGTGATTACCTTGTCAAAGCTAAAGACTACAAATTAAAATGTGAGCAAAGCTGTCATCAGTTAACTGAGAGAAATATGGTATAAAACAATCATGGTTAAGTATAAAAAAAGACCCTCTAACAAGATTATTGTTGTCTCAGCAATTTCTCTGCTAGGAATGCATTATCTGAGGTCCAGCACTTAGCAGATTGGCTGCCACAGCATCTTTAATCCATCAGTGGCTCTGATTGTCCTTTATGTTCAACATTGATATTTTTCACTTACGTGTTTTACGTCAGTGGTGTAACTAGATTTCAAGGGGCCCCAGGATTGACACCAGGGATTCCTATCCCCCTTAGCACTGCCCACATCCAAGGGGGTGCAGGAAGCCAACGCTGCACAGCCAGTGCTCTGACAAGGTTTTATGGTGCCCTGGGCAAAAATGCCAAAATGTTCCCCCCTAAATAGTCTCCCCCCACACAGTACAACATTACCTCCATATAATGCCCTACAGCGAAGCAGGTAAAGAGGTGCAAGGCATGCACTGCAGCAATTTTAAGCTACTTTCTCCCTCAAATCCACCATTCCCTAAACTGTGATACACTCTACTCCCCTTTCCGCATTCTGTGCTGCCCTCCAATATTATGCTGTCCCCAATGCCCTCCTTTCCATGAACTGTACTGCCCCCCCATACTGATACCCCAACCCCATCCTTCCATATACTATGCTGCCCCATACTGTAATGCCCCCAACCCCCCCTTTCCCCATACCGTGCTGCCCTCTATACTATAGGGCCCCCAACACCCTCCTTTCCATATAGTGTTCTGTCCCCCATACTGATGCCCCAACACCCTCCTTTCCATATACTGTGCTGCCCCCGCCATAATGATGCCCTCAACCCACTCCTTTCTATATACTGTGCTGCCCCCCATATTGTGATATCTTCCGTACTATACTACCTCAACCCCCTTACTTTCCATATACAGTGCTGCCCCCATACTGATTCCCCCAACCTGCTCCTTTCCATATACTGAGCTGCCCCCTCCCTTTTCTCCATAGTGTGCATCTCCATACCCCAGCCAGGTTCTCCTCTTCTTAAGACTGCTATAAGACCTTGCTTTTTTTCACACTTTACCTGTACCTACATGACCGAAAAACCTTCTGAAGTGCAAACTCTATCTTTGTGCTTTTTACTCTTTTCTCCAATCTTAGTTTCTTTAATATTCTTCCTTTCTTTCTTCTTTCATTTTCCTCTTTAGAAAGATATACTTAATATTCTTTATATTATATAAATGAAAAATGCCATGACACATGTTGGAACTGTTTATTCAAGTTTAATTTGGAAAGCATAAGACTGTTACATAACACAAATCAACATTATTCTTCATCATTAGAAATGTGTAACACAAACTTGTAACAATCTATAAATAATACCTTGTAACCAATGCAAAATGGCTTTAATAAAATGATCAAATAAAGAAAAAACAGGCTCCAACATTCTCTTGCAACTCTGACCAGTACTCCCATCGCATCACTTCCTGTGAGCAGCTGACTCCCAGGAAGTGATGCCAGTTGAAGCTGAGAGGATGTGAGAGGAGAGCCTGGTTGGTGAAGAAAGGGGGTACAGTCACAGAGGGGTTGCAGCAGTAACACCAGACTCCCTGCAACCCCTATAATTACGCCCCTGGACTTAGTTAGAAGTGGAAAATAAAAATATATATGGTGTGTTTGGGTTTTACTTTCCATTTATTTGCTTTTGATTAGACCATTGCAGACTGCATATATTTTGACGTAAAAACTGTGTGATTTGACTGTGTGATTCTTGCAGCTTGGGCTGCTTAATAATACAGGTTGCATTTCTGCTGTGGGACAGTTTTATTGCTTTGTCGTAGTGGTAGAAGTAATTTGTGTCCATAACAAGGGCTGTTATACTCTGATTTACAGAGCGCGCCATTAGCTTTACTTGTTTACCATTATCACTAATAAATCTGATACATAGCTCATGTCCCAATCAGAACTGCATAGGATGCTGTTCATTTTGATGCTCAGTAAATTCCCATATGGACATTTAAAGCATCTTCATTAATAATTTATAGTGTATAAATATTGTATAGGGTGTTTTATTAGCACTGCCTAAATGCCATGTAAACAATGTTCTCATACAAATCCTCTGATCTTCAAAGTTTATTGGAGAATTTCATTCTCAAGCTTATTTTTGATCTGCATGTCTAAACTTTGTGTATTGGGTGAGTTTCCAGCACATAACATAGGCAAGCACCAGGAGTATACTGTGTGTGTGTATGATTAGAGTACATCTACTACTAATAGCTGTTTTCCAGAATATATGGTTGTAATGAGACTGCGTGCTGAATCACAACATCCAATTGGTTTATACCTGGAAATTTGTAAAGGATCCACACTTAAGGTGACTAATCTAAGTCTATGATTTTTTATAAATTATTTACTCATTTTAGCAGTTTTTAATTTACAGCCAATTTCTTACACTTGCACAGAGGAGGTCATTCTTTAAAGTCTGAATTGTAGTGTAAAGGAGTGAATTCGCCAGCTAAAGACAATCGCGACTTTATAATAAGAATTTTGTCGCAGTCGCGAATTTACAAAGGAAATGTCAAAGCTGGAACTTTAAAAAAATTTCGCAGTCGCGACTTTATAATGGGAGAATTGTCGCTGTCACAACTTTATAATGGGAATCCGCTGTCTGTGAATTCGACAGTTGAATTCTCACTTTACAGAATGACCCCCTTACTTCCTCTTCAGCTGATCAGTTTGGAATCTTCTGACAGTGATTTGATCTACAAATATGAGAATTCTGAAAAAAAAAAAACAGAAAGAAGCAGGTGGGTAGTAACTCTGTTAGCTTGCACACCTGTCAGATTCTGATGGGTTATATAGAATTCTCAAGCTTTTCAGTCAAATCCAAGATTTAAAATTCCAAACTAAGCTGTTAAGAAGGAAGTGAACTGTTCCTTTAATGTTATCCCTTTAATCTTAAATCTTAAAAAGGGAAATGGTGGTGGTGGGGGGGGGGTATTATTTTCTTCCTCTTCCTAATGACACTAAAAACAGTAGGCGCGTGTTAAAAGAGTGAACCTTTAAAAGTTATTGAGGTATAATTTGTCTTACAACAAGGCTATTCCATGTGCAGTCTTATTTACAAAATTCATGATAGAAATTCACCAAAGCAAAGGCACTCTGTGAGTAGGAAGTGAAGTACTGTGTCTGTTAATCTTGCCCATAGCAGTAATCTGAATCTTTTCACATGCTGTTAGGCTGGGTTCACACTAGCTCAGCAGTCCCCAACCTTTTCTGGATCAGGGACCGTTTCCCCAATCCAGAAGACGTTTGACGGACTGCTGGAAGGATGGGTTTGGCCAAATGCTCACTGACTGTCGCATGATGGTGACGCGCTTCCATTAGGCGGCCCAGTGCAGAGGGGTCTTCGAACTGATAATGGTCAGCGGCCCGGAATTTGGGGACCCCTGCATTATCTGATTTTCAGCTGAGTTGGAAAAACAATATCCATTGTTTCCTGTGGGATAATCCACACAGGCTATTGTGTTTTGCACCATAGACAATAATGAACCTAATTTAAAAAAACTCATCTAAAACTTAGCTAGTGTGAACCCAGCCTTAGAGAGAATTCAGGGACCTGTGTGCTACACGTATTATTACTTGAAGTCATCTGGTCTCCGAGTGGCATTAGCCATGCACATTATAGAGTCACATTACTGTTCTGCCAATTATAAGGTTAATTAAAGGACCAGTAACACCAGAAAAAAATTAAACATCTCATTGGGTTAGGAAGGCATTTATTTAAAGCACTTGTAAAAATTATTTTCTTTCAAGTTGAATTCATGAATTTCATTGCTTTTATTGCTTTGTGTCTGACAGCAGTCATTTTATATGTGTTGATTAATCAAACCTCACCCATTCCCATTTTTTCTATGAAGCTTTAAATAGTAAATATTCATTAAATGCCCAAAAAAGCCACGTTTTAAAGATAAACATCAGACTTTATAAACACCATTTAGAATTTTTGTAAGCACATATTAAATATAGGATTATAAATATGGGGCATTGTCTATCTGTTTTTGATGTCCTGTTAACTAATCATTGATAAGCAGACACAGGTTATCAGTAATGGATGAAGTCGTTCACTATCAAATAATCTGGACAAAAATGTCTTCCACTGTCCCAAAAAGATCCAGGTAAGATTCTTAAAGTGACCCACGATCAGCACTTACAGTCTGACGTCTATCCAGATATCTTGTTCTAGATCAAGTAATGTCTGTCAACATGGATTTTATTTCTTCAGCTTCCACAATAAGAGCTTTGGGTTCTGATATCAGTAATTGTGTTCTTATTTGTACACACTGAACATTACAGTATTGCTACACTTCATAGTCATAAATGACATAAATAAACCTACTACTACTTTCCAGATAAGTATTACAATTCTATAATGTACTTATTGGTAAGTAATCTTTTTTTACAATGTGTCCCCCACATAGGTTATTTGGGAAAAATATCATTTTTGCAGCTGGAAATTAGTTATTTAATAAGACAACTTGAGTATGTTGGTATCTGAATCAAATTAGGTAAGGTAGATTTTATAGCACTTGCAAATCAAATCTAGTGATTTTGTTTCAGTTGGATTATGCATCTGCATGCATGAGTTGAACTATAATGTATTTTTAAAGATGTGAGTGGAATAGAACTGAACTGCTAAGCACTCATGGGAGAAAATGAAATCTATTAATTGTTTGTGCTTGGCATTCAGAGCGTTCCATTTCACCTTTAATCTAGACAGACGATTAAGTCATAATGACAATTTTCCCTAGGTCTCTGCTATATTTTTTACTTTTTCTTTTTTTTTTGCTTTTAGCTCCATATTTATGCCCTGCGACAACTGCCTCAGTCTGCCAGGAAACTGGAAATCATTTATTATCTACAGGCAGACACAAAGAAGCAAGAAAAAGCAACCATCGCATGAAGCCAAAAGCAATTAGGAATATCTGTAAAGAGAGGCCAAATTCTTTAGTCGACCTGAAAACATACAAGGACACAAAGATTTTAGTGGCAAAGTTTTTGGAACATTCAAACTGCCGCCTCTCTCCAGAAGTGCAACATGTTGTGAATAGTATTAAATCTGTCATTAAATCAGATGAAAGGCATATGGAAGAGGCCATCTTCAGTGCCAACATTATAGACCAAGTAAGAGCACCATTGATTTTGTGTTTAGATATCCGTTAATAGGAACAAATTTAGATTCTCCTTCTAGCAGTGATCTTTCTGGATTTTGCATCTTGTAGTCCAGCTATAGTGCTCCATGTTGAGGATCATTGCTCTTCAGTCTGCTCTATGAATGATTATGGCTATTTTGACATCATGAAAATTAGATATCACTGAATTTGTTATGGGATTTAATCAGATCTGTTTTACAAGTTAAAAGAAAAAAGTAAATTGTTTCAGTAACAACAATAAACCATCATATCTGATCATTAAGGTAGACATGAGATTCCCATGTAGTTGAAGATAAGTAGAATGTGATAATTAATGTTCTGATTGCCTGGTCTGTAGAAATATTGTAGCAGTGAGTGGCAAGCCCTGCTGGTACTTACTCAGATCTCTTAGTGTAAACAAACTGACATGGAGACCAGTTGTGAGCCTTATGATCCAATTAATCTGACTGACAAAGTAAATTGGAACATGTCAGACTTTGCTGTCAACAAAAAAACAAAAACCTACTTTTTCAGACAGAAAACAGACCTTCAATTGAGAACAAATACAGACAGAAATGTAATTTCTTGTTTTTTTCCAATATCTAGCCAAAATATTTTTTTCTGAAATATATTTTTTTTACTTAAGTTTTTCTGTTATTTGCAGTTTTTAAAATTCTGTTAATTGCTACTGTTTGGATAACCTTGACCCAGGGATACTAAAAACAGTAATGTTGCAACCTGCCCTGTGGAATAAAGCAAGTTCTTTAGATTTCAAGGAAATACTGTACTTGCTATTTGTTAAAAGATACAGGGTTTATTCACCAATGTGACGATTCGACTGTCAAAGTGAATTCTCAATACTTTGTGTTGCTACACTCCGATTCTCTACTCCTTATTCACTAAACAGAGGATTCCCATAGCAAAGAAGCCAATGCTTCAGTAGCCGTCCCTGGCAAACTCAGTTGGACAGTAGAAGCCCTGCCATCAGCCGCCTAATTCGCCACTTCAGTCCAGGGAAGTAATAGTGGCGAATGTGACACAATAAGTGCTTATGGCACTTTCCCAGCGGTAACAGATTGAAAAATATTGATCGAAAAGTTTCGATCAGAAAAAATCAATCTAAAAGTATCGATCGATGTTGTTCGATTGGTACCCATTTTTGACATCGATAAAACTGGAAAAGGTCGAAATCGACCTTTTTGAGTTTTACAAATTTCACCCTAATATGGGAAAGTGGCAAATAAACATGAATTCACATCTTTACGCGACTATTTGCCCTTTTATGAATAAGCCCCACAATGTTCAATGCAGCAGGGATTCTACTGAACATGTCGCTGTTTGTGGAGTAATATGAAAATAGAAAAGCTTATAGGCCAGAGGTCAGGAACCTGTTTGGCTGTGAGAGCCATTCTAGCTCTCATGGCCCAAAAATTTTTGGGGAAGAGCCATGTGCGACTGGGTGGGAGTGCATATTAAGGGACCACCATATTTTAATGCTATTATTAAACAATACGGTTTTACGCTATGGATTTTTGTGATTCTCTTTACCCATTATGCTGGGAACGCTGTTGATCTGTTTTTTACTATGATATGGGATGTGACTGTGTCATCATGATATATCTTTTGGAGTACTATCCTATGAATGTTCGTTTCCTATCGCCTGGAATTGTGAGGCTATTTATTATTTGATTCAAGGTGAGTTTATCATCTTATTCTGGTGAGCCTCCTCACTACCAGAGGATTTTTTATTCCACTATTTGTGGTGGTCCCTTTAATATTATTTAGACACTTTATATATTATTTTTGAAGTTTTTTGGGAGAACCCTTTCCCTTACTTTGTTTGTTTCGTACTACACTATTTTTGTTTGCGATCTTGTTCTTTTTTAGGTTTTTCTTTTGCACGTTTTTGGAGGTACACGTTTTCGATGACAGCTGCGGTGATTTGAAGAATTGGGCTTTCATTTGTTGTATATTATATATTCTCATTTCTATATCTTTAGCGCCACCTACTATATCCTTTAACTTTGTTTTTAGGATATTTTCAGTATGCATATATATGTGTATTGGTCAAAGATAAGCAACCAAGCAATAACATTAGGGATTTCTCAGCAGCAAAAGGAAATTTTCTAAGAGACCAGAAGCCAATCCATTACTCTTCATTTGCTTAGGAGTCAAAGTTAATTTGTTGAGTGAGCAGCAGCTACCCGTTTATATAACACACTGATTAATAGTGACATTTAATTTGATCACAATCGAGTAGCTAGTCAACTACATTACATATTCTTTAGTAGCCAGCTTTTAGTTACTAGGACTGATCTGCAGAAAACCAGTGGCACAACACATTGTTCCATAAGTACATGTTAAGGATTGTTCAGTGGCATCATTTTTTGCTAAGATTCCGCTTACATTAAACTTTTCTCACTAGCCATGTTACTATCGTTTCTCAGTGGCCATGAACTACACTACAACATTTCACATTGGTAAGAGCCATACTTATAACCCAGGCATAAGGGGTGGCAGGAAGATGGTGAGTTAGGTGGGCAGACTGGCATCTTACACACACACACACACACACACGGGTGAAGGGAAATAACAGACAGAGAGGGCAAAGATAAAGACAGAGGAAGGGAGAGAGAGAAATATGGAGATAGAGACAGAGGAAGAGAAGGAGAAGCAGAAATCTGAACGGGAGAGGCAGAGAGACAGAGGGAAATGGAGGCAGAGTAAAGATGAAAGAGGAGATGGAGTAGAACGAGAGAAAATGCATGAGAAACCAAGAGAGGCAGAAGGAAAGACATATACATAGAACAACAGGGAAGGAAAACCACAGGAAAAGCAAGGAAAGAAAGAGAGTAAGAAAAAGATACAGTGAGAATGGATGGGAAGGAATGAAAGAGAGACAGTGATAGGGGATGGAAACAAAGGAAGAAAGAAGAGACAGTACGTGGGGATGGGAAAGAGGAATGAGAGACAGTGAGAGTAGATGGGAAAGAAACATGAGAGACAGTAAGTGGGGATGGGAAAGAAGAATGAGAGACAGTGAGAGTAGATGGGAAAGAAACATGAGAGACAGTAAGTGGGGATGGGAAAGAGGAAGGAGAGACAGTGAGAGTAGATGGGAAAGAAACATGAGAGACAGTAAGTGGGGATGGGAAAGAGGAAGGAGAGACAGTGAGAGGGTATGGGAAAGAAACATGAGGGACAGTGAGAGGGGATGGTAATGAAAGAAGGGGAGATGGAGGGAGATTATTATGATACAGTAAACTAATTAGTGCTCAACGTCTGGTCAGAGATTGCAAATAAGTTTTACATATCAAGTCTACTATATTTAATATGTATAAATTATTTGCAGATGTAGTGATTACACATTATCCCTAGTTACACTGTTATAGAAGATAGATGGAAAATACACATATACATAATACATATCTAAATAGTATCCAATAAATATGCTAAACTAAACTAGATCTGGCTCAGCAGAATTCAGATTTTGGGTTGGCAGAGGAGGCAGGTAGTGGAAGCAGAGGACATTCAAGGGTGGGCAGGGACGGGCAATGGATAAACAAGGCAGAGCAGTGGTGGGGAAGGGAAATGGAGGCAAATTAAGGGCAGAAAAGGGGAAGAAAGCAGAAAGGGGAGGAGAGATCAGGCAAGGGGCGCAAAGGCAGATGGAACAGGTGTGGATAAACAAGTGGCACAGAGGTAGGCAAGGGGAGTGCAGGTAGAAGGAGGACAAAGAGAAAAGAGGGGCAGAGAAACCCAGGTGTGGGAGTGCAAGCTAGGTATGAGCAAAGTCAGGGTCAAGAGGGCTGGCAATGGGGTACTGACAGGCAACCAATTATAAGCTTATTTGCACAAGAAAAATGTGTAGCTAGGTACTATCAGAGGAGCTGTAGACCACTGCTGGCAGTGAGAGCACCACAGCATCTTAGGAAGTGGCTGGGTAATTTTCCTGGTATCATTGGCATTATTGTTATGTCCCCTACTGGCTACACCTTAGGATCATCTTCCTGGAAGTATGGGCAGCATTATCCTGCCCCATACTGGCTGCATCTGTGGGTCATCTTCCAGAAAGCATGGGTATTATTGCTGTTCCTATTG
This sequence comes from Pipa carvalhoi, assembly GCA_021901965.1. Lineage (NCBI taxonomy): Eukaryota > Metazoa > Chordata > Amphibia > Anura > Pipidae > Pipa > Pipa carvalhoi. Next base: position 15,253 of record JAKJJM010078136.1, read on the forward strand.
CACTGACTGCTGGGCCTAGGATATGACAAAGAGGGCATCCTTTGCCTCAGGTCAAAAAAGGCTTTTCTTAGGCTGTGAAAATAGTTCCTGCTGTTGCCCTGGTCCAATTACACTATCACATGTGAGCCTAAGGTCTTATTCAAAATGTTGCTTGCAATTTTACTAAATTTGGGTAAATGTTGCAAGATGACTTAGTGTTATGAGACATCTCTATGCTATTATCATTTGAAACAGCTATACACAATTTTATATTAACTCTAAACAGGTGCTTGTGATTGATGGGACTGACATATAATTTACATGCAACTACACACAGATAACTAGAGATTCATTTCCTATTTAATTTATTCCATCACAGAAAGCCGCACCTCTCTTAGACTGATTGCATAGTGCTCACTGAACACTGTGGGCGAAATTTATTAAAATCGTAAAAAATCGTGGGCGAATTTTCGATTTTTGCGGCCCCGATAAATCGAAAAATCGCGACCGCGACTTTTTCCGATTTGTGCAAAATTGAAAAATCGCGACCGTGACTTTTTCGACTTGTGCTAAATTGAAAAATCACGACCGCGACTTTTTCGACTTGCGCAAAATAAAAATCGCGACTGCGACTTTTTTTATATGTGAAAAAATCGCGATCGCGACTTTTTCCCCATATATGAAAAATCGCGACCGCAACTTTTTCCATGTGTGAAAATTGCGACCGCGGTTTTTTCCCATTTGTTAAAAAAAAGCGACCGCGACTTTTTTTCTATATGTGAAAAATCGTGACCGTGACTTTTTCAATTTGTGCAAAATCGAAAAATTGCGACCGCGACTTTTTCGATTTTGCACAAATCGAAAAATCGGCCAATTTTCGATTTTATTAAATTTCGCCCTGTGACTGAGCTTTAAATCTGGAAATTTACTGCAATAGTATTCGTTGCATCTGCTTATTAGAATGCAAGTAGCCACAGGTAAAACAACAAAGTGGATGACATCATATGACGCAATCAATCAGATTAAAGAAATCAGGCTGAAACAGATCAGACTTGGAAGTGTCCAAGAACATTTTTTGACAGATAACGAGCTTCATTATTCTACTGTGGTCATTATTTTTTAGCTCTGCGTCTCCAGCCATTTCAGTGTTCTGTGGATAATGTGAAGAATTATACAAATGTAGCAAAGGAGAAAAAGAAAAAAAACTGAATTTGTGCAGCAGTGGGACACAATCAATTCAACCTGTTCACATTATTAGTGGATCTCTTTAAATGATTGCTAGAAGCCCCCTTAATTTGAAAAAAAGATATCTCCACTGTTTAACACATTGATTTTGCTTGAATAAACATGCTTGATGTTCAGCAGATCCTAAAGAGCCCTAGACATAAGTCTAAGTTTAATGCTGTTTCTTAGGAACAGCATTCCTAAGAAACTGCTCTCACAGGGGAAAGCCAATTACATTGCTAAAAGTGAAATCACCTCTGCTGTAAACTCAATGCGCTCATTTCTTCTTTAATTCAGATTTAGTACAAATTTTGGTTACACAATTTTGTTTCTCACTGAAAACTTCACATCTGCCATTTAGCTGTACAATCCTCCAATATAATTAAATTACCCCATAATGTTTAAAATTCCTGTATGTATTTTATTATTGTGCCTATATTTGTGTAAGTGCCCAGATTGTACTTAAACTGCCAATTTCAATCTTATTAATGAATAGCACAGAAACAAGTAACCTGAGGACAGACCCCCCCACCCCTCACCCAAGGTATTTAAAAAATGTATTCATTACAATTACAATCCGCATCTCTCAGGGAGACATATGTATACATAAAAAGTAACGGATATTGAGGTTGAAACAAATTTAAGTCTTTCTTTAAATAATCGACTATATTATTTTTAAACAATCAACTCATATTATTTTTCTTATTTATATAGCATTGACATATTCCACAGTATTTTACAGAGAACGTTTAGCTATTCACAGCAATACCTGTGTCCGTGGAGTTTACAATCCAACTTTCAGCCACAGACAGAGAAATTTAGGGGGTCATTCTGTAAAGTGAGAATTTGACTGTCAAATTCACAGACAGTCGTGATTCACATTATAAAGTCGCGACCGCGACAATTCTCCCATTATAAAATCATGACTGCGACAATTTTTTTAAAGTTCCAGCTTTGACATTTCCTTTGTTGCGACTGGACAGTAGCAGTCTATTGCGACTGTCTTTAGCTGGCGAATTCACACCATTACACAACAATTCAGACTTTACAGAATGACCCCCTTAGAGGGAAGCCCAGAGTCCAAGAAACCAGAGCCCTTTTAGAAAACCTACAGGAGCTAGAAACCCCTTGCAAATGCAGATGGTGCCCATGTTGAAACTGGATTCTAGATTCAGAATTACAACACAGCAATGTTAACAATCCCAACTTTGGCAGCTTCTAAAATAAAGATAAAATAAAAAAATTCTGGTCCTCAAATAGATGTAGATACTCTTTATTTGCACTTATTAAAACTTACATTTTCTAGAACTTTACAACAAGACAGAATTGTAACCATATTCCTTGTTAATATCACTATATTAATCCTGGACAGTATTTTACCAAAGTTAGATGCTAAATATTTATTTCCATCAACAAATAACAAAACATAGTTCATCAGTGGTAAACAATGCATTCAGTTTTAGACCTCAGATGAATAACCTTGTATTTATCTGTATTGATTATATTTCTACCATATATACACTATTACTATTTACTACTATTATTAACACTATCCGTAACTGACTGCAATGCTAAACAATCACCTGGAGGCTATGATTGTGGAATTACCAGTTCCCAGTGTGAAATGACCCCAGTCTAGCAACTCCAAAGTATGGATTAACTGCTAAAAGTGTGGGGAGAAAGTTATGTCACATATCATAAACAGGGGACATTTTTACAGAATTCTAGATACCCATAGCAACCAATCATCAGTTAGCATTTACTGGTATTAGAGATCTAGAATTATGAAGACAAATGTCTGATTTGTTTTAGTGGGCTGCTAGACCTCTGTAAAGGATTTTCTCCACATTGATGAATTCCTATGAATGTTTTTGAATGACCACCATGTTACGTGCGCTGGAATAGATAGAATCATGACACCAATGACTTCTATGTTAGCATCACTAATCAGCTGACTGTTGATTCCAGTTATGGGTCAGAGTGTTTAAGGGTTTTGATGAATGCTACCCATGCTTATTAACTTCAAGAAGAGGTCTCGTATAATAGTTTCAACTTTTTAATTTATTTAAATACAGCAGCCTTCCTAGAAGCATCTCACATAGAAAACCTGGCATTTACTTTACCCAACCACTGTTGCTAAGGAGCGATGTTTGGTTCCATATAGATGGATAAAGATGAATTATGCATTATGTATTGTAAAGTTTGACTTTACACCATAATAGAAATGATGCTGTCTTTTAAGCATGACCCATTGTGCTAAAATTACACAATGACCTGATTGAAATCATTCATCCAAGTGTAACCATCTAAGCTTTATTAGTTAAGACAACATCATGTCTTCATCTCCATCTATGGAACAAGGAAGGTTGTCTGTTTATAGTTTTTTCACTTAATTCATCTGATGGCTTTGCTTTTTCATGTTCAAAAACATTTTTTATAGAGTTTTAAAATAAAGTACACTAGCGCTTTAATGTTTATACTTTTACATTTACAGGTAATCACAAGTTCCCAGCAGAACTTCAATATATCTAGAAAACGTCTTCAAGAAGACCTTCATCTTCGGAGTTGTGGAGCTCTTAGCTCTCCAGTAGCCTTCCTTCACAGAATACATATAACACATGAAGTGGATCGGGACAGGCCACACAGCTTAATTGGAGTCTGCAAAGAAACAATTCTTTGATAGGAATTAAAAAAAAAAAAAAA
>JAKJJM010078143.1:0-10183 GCA_021901965.1 Pipa carvalhoi
GGAATTTTTTCCCTAATATGAGGATAATTGGCTCTTGCCTCATGGTTTTTTTTTGCCTTCCTCTGGATCAACATTACAGGAAAACAGGCTGAACTGGATGGACTAGAGTCTTTTTTCAGCCTTATAAACTATGTTACTATGTTCAAATTTTTTTGTGTCTTATGGTCAGGTGCATCTTATGGAGCGAAAAATACGGTAACCACTTCTCCAAATTTGCATACTCAAAGTTTATTAACTTTTGCGATGTGGCAAAGATTATATTTTGTTGCGATTGCAAGACTACATTGACAAAGTATTTAAACACCAATTTGCTTAGTTTTACCGCAAATGGGAAAACACTTTGAGTATACACCTATTCATGACAAATTTGCTACAATAATCCATGGCTACTCTTCGCCTAATTACACTACACATTACAATGTGACAATTCCCTCCATCACTGAGACAATACATTTTAGTAAATATGGACAACTAACTTTGCAATAGTAGAAGCGAATTGTCATACTAGTGAATTCACTTTGGGAGGCAAATTCACTCTAATATATATGCCCCTGAGACTGGGGTATTTGGTGCAGATCATTGCATGGATTTAAATAAAGAGAAAAAAAATCACATTGTCTGAATAAAGGATCAAAAAGTACATTAAAAAAAGCACCTTACCTTTTTTGTTGCGTGGCTCTGTGGTCACAACACTAAGACTCATGCATCCAGGTGGTGTGTCTGGGCCTGGTAGACGTGACACAACTACAGAGCGGAAGATACTTCTCAGAGTGTTCTTACCTCCTCCCTCCCTTTCTCTGCGGCGATCACAGCTCAACCAGTAATCAACCTGTAGTCCAAGAGCATCTGAGGTAGGACTAAAGGGAAAAATGTAGATTTAAAAATACAATATTATTGTTCCTTTATTGTTTTCTGTATATATTCTATATAACTGCAAACCACTTCTCAAGTGCATGCTTCGCATGCTTATTTTTTTTCTGGTATTTCCTCACCCTGTATTTCCCTGAAGACCTGCTCCAAGAGAAGGGGAGGAAGGTGGTGTTGCTGATCCATCTCTTGAAAATCCAGAAGAAGAGGGTGGAGAAGTAGAAGGAGGACCACCTGCAGTAACCGACACCAAATCCTCAGCATCTGTATGATAGGAGTGAATGAAAATTTACAAAAAATAAAATGTGACAGAGCTTAAGACAACGGGGCTGAGGTCTGCTATAGGATTTGAAAATGGTTTTCATTCATCTCTCTTTTCACACATACCAGTATTTGGGGGTGATGTCTCCACTAGTCCAACTTTCACCACCTGTAGGAGAACATGAGGGGCAGTGAGAGGAAAAAGACTTTACAGGGGAGAAAAGGTGTATATGTATGGTAAATATACATTATCTGAATTAACCTACTGAGCAACTCTAAAAAAGAATGGGGCTTACATAATGACTAAGAACACTGCTTAGGCATCAATCCAAGCCAAATTGCAGCTAATTTAAGCATCCAGTTCAGCAAACACGCTGCTATTCTGTGTGCCAACTATAAAAACATTGATGCCTTTTAAATATAAATTAGGAATATGCAAAAACACATATTGGAAATTATATCATATCATTAACTACACAAAATAAAGAAAATATACAGCATTAGATCAGAGATGACATTTTACAGAGGTAATGCTGCACAGGGAAAACAATGACTGCTGCTCAAAGAGAGGAAACAGAATAAAAAGACTCCAATATAGTGACTAAGCTGTACATCCACCAGCCATTTAGGGCTGGTCCCTTGGTGTTTGTCAAACTGTTTAGAGAACCTTTTTGTATAGCTAAACTTTCTGAACTTTGTAGCACTCAGGATATGTGTCTTTGCTTCTGAAGCAACATCTCAGTACCACAGTCAACAAACATAATTGCCTGACAAGTTTAACACATACATTGACATTAACAAGAAATTTAAGATTAAAAAGGCATTACTTATTAAAAGGGAATGAATCCCAACACAAGTGACACAAAATATGTACATTTTCTCAAAAATTCAAAAAAGGAGATTTTTATACTCACTGATAAATCTCTTTCTCTTCGAGTCTCTTGGGGGACACAGGACCAGGGGTAAAGATCCCTCCCACTAGAGGCAGGACACTAGAACAACGAAGCTCCTCCCCTATAGGCTATATCCATACACTCACCAAAGGAAGACCGTTCGATAACAAAGATAATTTGTACAGAAAAACTGAATTTGGCAATACCAAAAACTACATAACTGGGAACCATGAATCATTGCTTTTCAAAACATATAAATTATCATCAACTTTATTCATATAAGGGTGGGTGTCCTGTGTCCCCCAAGAGACTCGAAGAGAAAGATTTATCGGTGAGTATAAAAATCTCCTTTTCTCAAATGTCTCTTGGGGGACACAGGACCAGGGGACAATACCAAAGCAGTCCCACTAAAAAAATAGGGAGGGAAATATCCAGAAACAATGGTAACCCCCTATATAGGAGCCACTGCCGCCTGGAGAACCTTCCTCCCAAAACTAGCTTTCTGCAAAGCAAATAAATCTACCCTATAACATTTTATAAAGGTAGAAGGGAACGTCCAAGTCGTAGCATTGCAAAGTTGTTCAACAGAAGCTTGATTTCTAACAGCCCAAGAAGAGCTCACAACTCTGGTTGAATGTGCTGTAATATCTGCAGGGGGATTAATTTTCCGAATGCGGTAAGAGCGACGAATGAGATCTTTAATACATTGTGCAATTACTATTTTAGAGACTGATTGTCCTACTTTCTTGCCTGTTGGATATATAAATAAAGAGTCAGATTTATGAAAAGAAGTGGTCCTTTGGAGATAGATCAGAGTTGCCTGAACTACATCTAAAGTATGCTATTTTTCTTCTTTAGAATTTTTAGGATTTGGACAAAGGGAAGGCAAAACTATGTCCTGATTAATATGAAATGCTGATACTACTTTGGGTAGAAAAGATGGTATTGTATGAAGAACTACTTTGTCTGAATGGAATACTAGAAAAGGTTCTCTGCAGGACAAGGCCGCAATCTCTGAAACTCTCCTTGTAGATGCAATATCTACTAGGAAAACAACTTTCAATGAGAGAAGGTACCTAGAAATTGTTTCCAATGGCTCAAATGGAGGTTCCTGCAAAACGGAAAGGATAAGGTTAAGATCCCACGTAGAGATTGGGGGTTTATACGCTGGTCGGATATGAGATACTCCTTGTATGAAAGTCCTGACATCATCCATAAGTGCTAACTTCTGTTGAAAAAGAACTGACAATGCAGATATCTGTACTTTAAAGAGAAGAGAGACTGAGATCCTTATCCATCCCTGCCTGAAGGAATTGTAACAGTCTTTGCAAACAGAATTGTTCAAATGAAAATTTGAAAGTCTTACACCAATCCCAGTACACTTTCCATACCCTATGATATGCTGCAGATGACACTGATTTCCGAGCTTTAATCATTGTTCTTATTACTGCTTCAGAAAACCCTTTGTGATGTAAAATCATGGACTCAACAGCCAGGCTGTCAAAGATAATCTGTTGGGATCCGGGTGAATTATCGGACCCTAAGAAAGAAGGTTTGATATTTGAGGTAGTCGCCAAGGAGGTGTCTTGGAAAGTGTCAGGTCTGCAAACCATGACCGTCTGGGCCAATGAGGAGCTACTAGAATGACAGTCGCTCTGTCTTGTTTGATTTTTTGAATTACCCATGGGCTCATTGGTAACAGTGGGAAAGCATATGCTATTACAAAGTTCCATTTGAAGCTCATGGCATCTGTCGTTAGAGCTAGATCTCTTGATCTGGAGCAAAAAACTGGAACTTGATTGTTGAGTCTGGAGGCGAAGAGATCTACTTCTGGAACACCCCACATCTGTACTAGTTGTGAAAATACCTGTGGTAATAGTTTCTATTCGCCTGCCTGTATTGACTGGCGACTCAGATAGTCTGCTTTCCAATTGAGAATCTCTGGAATGTGTATTGCTGATATGCAAGGAATCCATTTCTCTGCCCCTTGAAAAATTTGTGTCACTTCTTCCATTACCATAGAACTGCAAGTTTCTCCCTGGCACTTGATATATGCTACTGTTGATATATTGTCCGATTGTATTTTTACAGGCTGTTTGAAAATCGATGTCCAGTGAATCAATGCTAGTTTGACTGCTCTCAATTCTAGAATGTTGATCGGTATTATGGTCTCCTGTTGAGACCAGGTCCCTTGTACTGACATTGTTTTGTAGACAGCTCCCCAACCCTGAAGTGAAGCATCCATCGTGATTATTTGCCATTGTATCAGACCAAGTGATTTTCCCTTTAGTAGGTTGTTGTAACTCATCCACCACAGAAGAGACTGATGTGTGCGAATATCCAGGGATATTCTGGAAAATAGATTTTTCCCTTTCCATTTCTTTAACGTCCAGTTGTAATGGTCCGAGAGGATACTGAGCAAATGGGTCTGCATCTATCGTCGATACTAATGAACCTACTATCTTCATACAGTGACGAATGGAAATTTTTTGGAGATGATAAATGTGCAAGAGGCTTTGTCTCTTGAAAGAGAAACTGAAATTTACGGTGTTGAAATGTAACCCCAGGAACGTGAGTTCTTGATTTGGAATTAATGAAGATTTTTCATAGTTGATTATCCAACTGAAGCTTTGCATGGTCACTACACAATTGTTCCACTGCTGTTTGTGCCTGATGAAATAAAGGGGCTTTGATTAACAGGTCGTCCAGGTATGGTGTTATGTGTACTCCCTTCAATCTGAGTAGTCCGGACAAGACTGCCATAACTTTGGAGAATACTCTTGGTGCAGTGGCTAGTCCTAAAGCTAGAGCTATGAATTGAAAATTGAAAGAATCGAAACATAGGTAAGCCTGATGGGCTGTAAATATGGGAATATGTAGGTATGCATCTTTGATATCCACTGATGCTAGGAATTCCTCGATTCATCCCTGCAATCACCGATCTTAGGGTTTCCATTTTGAACTGAGTGACTTTGACATGTTGATTTCGAAGCTTTAAATCTAAAATTGGGCGGAATCCTCCATCTTTCTTCGGTACGATAAATAGGTTTGAATAGAAACCTTGGTATCTTTGAATCACCGGAACTGGGATTATAACTCCTTTTTTGTGTAGCTCTTGAACACATTCTTGAAAGGCTTGAGCCTTTACTGATTGTTTTGGAACATTGGAAAGAAAATAACTTTTCGGAGGAGTGGGAATGAACTCTATAGTGTAACCTTGACTGATATGATGAATGTAGTCTCAAGGGAACCAAACAATCTGTTGTAGCGCAAAAAAAAAAAAAGGAAAAAATCCCCTAGTGCATTATCTCAAGACGCACTATGAAATAAATATAAGTGATCTGTGAGAATAAAACAATGTGTTTTTTGTGAAAATGAAAAAATTAGTAAAGAGAAAAAATCTCCAGTGACTAAAAAACAATGAATAAGTGCACAATATATCGCTATGAACTTAATGTGCAAAAAAGTGCTAAGGTATTCTTGAAATCCTTATGTTAACAAACAGTGACATCCACCGCTTGTGGAGACGTATGCCCTTCTCAGGGGAAGGCACTCACCAGATATTTCATGGAGTGCAATTCAGCATATAAAAGATGAATTCTTTAATGTATATATGATTATACTCACAAACAAGGAGTTAAATAAAGCTTCACAAATATAGTCCTAGACAGATCTCAACTCGTTTCGCTGAACTATGCATTCAGCTTCATCAGGAGAAAAGTCAGCATGTTGGCCTTTTGTGGTTTTTGGTGGAGTTCCTTCATTGGACTTGCCTCTGGGACAGTGTTTGCCTATTTACAGGTGCTATTGACTTTAATCTCGTCTTTATATATTTGTGGGGGCGCTACGTTTTTACTCATCGATACTCAACCTTGACTGATAATGTTGTGAATCCATTTGTCCTCTATTAATTGTAGCCATACCTCCTTGAAATAGAGTTAGACAACCCCCTACCCAACTCATTAGGTTGGAGGCGGCTAGACCATCGTGCTGAAGTTTCTGTCATTTGCTGAAGAAGTAGGCTTCTTTGTAATTCATGGTCTCTTTGATTGGCTGGAGAACAGAGGTTTGCTGGATGATTGCTGATTATTATGTGAGGAACGAAAATTATTCCTGAATGATTGGTGAAAACGAAAAGAATTATTTCATCTTCCAAAGACTCCTCTTTTATTCTTACTCTGAGGAAGAAGTGTACTTTTACCCCTCGTGGCTTGAGAAATAATTTTAACAAGTTCTTTGCCAAAAAGTAGTTTGCCCTTAAATGGTAAAGAAGTTAACTATTTTTTAGAAGTTAAATCTGCTGACCAATGTTTCAGACATAATTGGCATCTGGTAGCTACTGACATAGTGGAAGCTCTTGCTAGAACTTTAGCTGCATCTGATGGAGCATCACAAAGATAGGATATTGCGTCCTGAAGTGTAAGTGCAAGATTAAAAAGTTCCTCATTTGTAGATTCCTTTTGCAACCCTTCTATTAGTTGAAAAATCCAGCGCTCGCAAGCTCTAGTTACCCAAGCTGTTGTAAAAACTGGGCACATTGCTGCGCCAATAACAGAAAAAGTAGATTTAAGCAGACCCCCCTATATTTTTTTTTTTTTTTATCAGCAACATCCTTAAATGACGCTGCATCTGACACAGGTATTATTGTGTTTCTTGATAGTCTAGATACAGGAGCGTCTACTACTGGAGGTGTGCTCCATAATTCTAAAGATTCCTTAGAAAATGGATATAAATTTGAAAAGCAGCGAGATGACCGAAACCGTAATTCAGGGTTTTGCCATTCCCCTAGTACAATCTGTTCTAATTGGTCATATGCTGGGAAAATGCCCACCTGCTTGCGATGACGCTTAAAAATGTTTTTAGATGGGTCTGTCTCCTGAGGAGAACCTGAGACATTGAGTATATGGAAAACTTTTTGAATAAGCTCACTCACTGTCTCTGATGAATCATGAGGGGAAATTTACTCTCCTGTAGGGGAGTCTGAGATTTCTCCTTCTGATAATTCAGAAGGAGAATCCTCTTCATCAGAGGAATGTATATTAGATGGCGATAAATCTTCTGTACTGTAAGGAGCAATTCTTTTGCGAGAAGATTTATTATCAGAAGAAAAATGCTGTAGCATTTTTTCTGTGTTAGGTAATTGTGCTATCTCCTGAAGTGACTGTGATAGCTGATTTACCCAGGCAGGGGCTACTTCATGTTCAGGCTGTGAAACCTCTAGTGTGCTCATTATCTTAAGCTCACTAGACATAGTTACACAGTTTGTACAAATAGATTGTGTTTCACTTTGTAAAAACTTTGAAGAACAGGTTTTGCAGGCAAAATATTTAACTAGTGATTTAGAACTCAAACTCTGATTTTTCCCCAGTATTATAATTGGCCATAAACAAATTCAGTTAAACAGAATTATGTGGCTTAAAAACAATACTTATATTAAGTAAGCGTTTTATTCAACATATGAGAGAAAAACAGTAATATTCCCTTAAATAAAGCTCCTTATCTTAATGGTGGTGTTAAGAGTAATTGAGCCATTTAGGGAAGGAGCCTCGCTGTGTTGAAGCACTGCTGCCTTCCAATCCGCCATATTTATTGAGAGAAAGCACTGTTCTTTTTATTTGCGCAATCACCTCAGGGTGCTTGCTGATAGAAGCTCCTCCCTCTCAAACACATCGCTATGTGTATTGACACAGATCGTTAGTGCAGGAGAATTGCCTGAACTCCTTTATATATACACATCGCTGTATGTGACTGAGTGTATTGTCAAAGAGCAGCAAGTGGTCGCAGGGGGTGGGGTGGGGTGCGATTGAAGGAAGGAAAAAGTCACTATTCCCAGCAACCCCTATGAGTCACAAAATAAAATGTCATAAGACCTTACCTTAGGTCTAGTATAATGAACTCACCGGGTAGCTAGCCAGATTCAATGTGGTTTAAAGGCACAAAGATCTGCATTAGCTCATTTAAGTCAATAAAAGAAATACAATTTTTTTTTTTTTTAAATAGGAGCACACCCCGGGGGACACAGAACGTAGGGGAAGGATGGATGGAGAGCTCAAAATTAATTCTGTCCCCTATCACTTCCCAGTTGTTGAGCCAAATAACTCAACCGAAGAATAGCTGGCCACAGTCAGAATCCCTGCCTCCTGAAGAAAGGACACTAGATTCCTCTGGTGAGTGTAAGGGGTAAAGCCTATAGGTGAGGAGCTTCGTTGTTTTAGTGTCCTGCCTCTAGTGGGAGGGATCTTTACCCCTGGTCCTGTGTCCCCTAAGAGACTTTAGAGAGAATAATTTTTATCCAGTTACATCTCAGGGAGACTGCTTGAAAACGTACCATAAATGAATTGAAAAATAAGTGATAAAAAAATTGAATAATTTTAATGATACCAAGAAAAATTACACTAGAGTAGAAAAGCAAGCCATCAAATCTCTAGGGGATAATCAAGTTATCACTGTACATTCAGCAGATAAAAGGGAGATTATCTTAAAGAAGCATGGAATATCCTAAATGATGAAGAAACATACAGGAAATTACTAGAGGATCTTACTTAACTCTTTTCTTAGGGATTAGAAGAAGGGAGGCTATTAGATATTCTAACCAATAAGGAATATAAATATTCATATGAACCCCATCCTAAATTAGCAATTATGTATCATCTTCCAAAAAAACTCTAATAAATCCTCTTAGGAGGCCTATCATAGCTGGGATAGGATCCCTGACAACACCCCAATCAAAAGTCTTAAGGACTTCACTGAGAGGGTGCGATATCAAAAAATGACTTTCAAGAGAGAAGCTTATTGGACTAAAAAAAATTAGATGCATTACAACCATATGGAATAAATGAGAAATGGAGTATTAAGCCCTTTTTATAGCCATCTGTCCAACATGATCTAGTCTAACCTCTGTATTTCATATTTTGATCCACTGCTGTAGTCTTTAAACAGAGTCCTTGCACGTCACTCTAGCCTTTGAATTCTTGACTAATGAGTATTGGTAGTGTTTAGAAAGTTACTCTCTTTCATCCATGTTTAACAATATTACTATTTTTGTAATCAATATAGGATTCCTAATTTTTGGTGGATTTGCATATTTTATATGGTACTACCAAACTATAATCTGTGAAAGTGACGTGAAACCATCTTTCACTATAAACTTACTATTTGAATTCTATGTGTTGTGCATATATTGTATAAATCAGGGGTTGACAACCCGCGGTTCCACAGCCTCCTCCCTGTGGCTCTGTTCAGAATTGCGGCTGGTAGGGGAGGGGCCCAATCTCGCTACATGTGTGGGCCAATCATGCTGCAGCCCAGCACTCAAGTGTGGCTCCAAAGTATTTTTCCCCAGTGGAAGAGGGGGAAAAATGGCATAAATAGAAAAAAATTTTCACATTAAAATCAGTGAGACAAAATAAAAGATAATTTATTGCAATGTTGCAGTTATGTCATACATACACTTGGTCTGTGTAGTGTAACAAGCAATTTATTAAACAGGCATAGTTTGTGAAGTAAATAATGCTGGTAAATTTGCATGGTAAATTGATACTATGCAGAAACTTGTCCCTTAAACTAGTGGATATCCATCCACACATTTTAAAAGTTAATCTCAATCATAGACCAACTAGTCACACCATAATCGGTAATGTTCGTGTATGTGAGACGCTTTGTGTACAGAAACAAGATCCCAAACAAGAATATACTCACCAGTATAGTTAAGAGGACAGTAAAAAATATTAATGGCTAAAACGCATTAATGGTTACTGTATATTTAAACTGTTTAAAAAATTCTAAATTGAATCTCAAAAGCATTATAATTAAGCTACTGTATTCTTTGGACTTTAACACGCACTTTTTTAATTTTAAATACACTGATTAAACACCACATCTGTCCAAAGGAACTACTATATCATTTTTTATCAGGATAGGTACTGTATTAGATTCACTTTGTTGCAGATAGTGGAGTGAACAGTGTCCAGTCACTTAATCCCCTAGACTTTTAATCCCTAGGCACTTAATCCCCAGACACTTAATCCTAAAAGTGAAATTTCAACTATAAAAATTCTTAAGTCAGCGATTTAGATTTTCATATAAACATCACAATAAGTTTGACAATTAAAATCAGCTATGTTGATTCTTTCAAATTGCTTGCAGAGTCAATGCCACAACAT